>NESQ01000106.1:0-253646 GCA_003070745.1 Tuber borchii
GAGAGGATCGGTAGCGGTAGCCTTTCGAAGACTGTAATACCACTTGCCTTTAAGGTGCTGGGTGAGCTGGAAGGCGCGAACATCAAGGGCCCTGGATGGTTCATCAGGGAAAGGGTCATTGTAGTCAACAGGAGCGTCAGGGATCGGGAGGTCATCATCCTGTGCTGCATGATTCGAGGAGGGTCCATCATGGGTAGCGATTATAGTCTGGTATATTGGATGTCCATTGTCGTTCGTGAGAGCGGGAGGGAGAGCCCATTTGTCTTCTGCTCTGCGCTTAGGGTGGTGAGGGGTGATGAAACAGGAGGCAGAGTAGAAGGGGCTAGGGGAAGGGATGTGACGGGGTCCTGAGGGATAGTAGTGGCGGTCTTTTCCATCCATGTGTGCTTCGCATTCATCCCACACACAGGCTGTCCAGTGCATAGATCGATGTCTGGTAGACGTAAGAAATCGTTCCAACTCATCTCTGGGAGGAGTGGAAGTGGAGGGGGGTGGGCTGGCAGAGTATCCTGAGCTGGCGAGGGCAATTGATTCCAATTTGGTAATGGAGTCATGAATTCTTCCAAAGCAGTTTGTGATGGCGTTGTGGCGTAGAGCTCGTTCCATATGGTTTGAAGGGCTGTGAATCCTCTGTGCAAGTCCTGCAAGCTGTGCCTGAGCTGCTTGGATGAGTACCGTGGTTTCGGAGGGGTCATGGGGCTGGCCTTCGGTGCTGGCTTTGTTACTCTGCATCGCCTCGATTCCTTGTTGCAGGGTGGATTCCATCTGATCCAGTCCTTGTTCAAAAGGACCTGGGTGGTGATCGATTTTGTCTTCCTCTGTCGAGTCTGGGATTGGGACATCTCCAGTGTTCCACATTGATATGTGTTGAGGTATAGCGAAAGGGTTGAGTGGGGTAGGAGAGATAAAAGATGGTTGGTTTTCAGGATCGAGGGTGTGTGCGAGATTAAGGTAGTGCATGGTGCTACTGGTCATGGCAGAATAGGCTTCCTTTATAGACTTTTTCTCAGTGGGGTCCACAAGGATCATTTCAGGGCTAGCATGGCGCTCCTCATATATCCTAGAGAGGGCGTCTGCAAGGACATTGTCTTTCCCTGGTCTGTGGATAATATCGAAGTCATAAGATTGGAGGAACATTCTCCATCTTGTCTGGCGGTAAGGGAGGTTTGTCTGAGCTAGGAAGTATGATAGCGCTTTGTTGTCCGTTACTACTGTGAATCTGGTACCAAAGAGCATGGGGTGGAATGATTGAACAGCATCGACAATTGCAAGGAGTTCTAACTCATGCACAGGATAGTGCAGCTGACTAGTGGCGAATTTTCGACTATGGAATGCTGCAGGGTGTGCCTTTTCGGGGGTAGGTCCTTGGCCAATCCATGCACCTGCTCCAACTTTAGAAGCATCGGTGAAGAGGTAGATTTGGTGGTGTGACTTATAGTCAATAGGACGGAGGGTGGTGATATTTTTGGCTAGGTGTTTAATCTGTTGAAACGCCTCTTCATGCAGGGGTCTCCATTCGAAATCTTTTTGGGCAATTAGATCCGAGAGAGGGGCGCTAGCCGTAGCGAGGTGTGGTAGGAACTGAGCATGGTATATGACTACACCAATAAAGGTTTGTAATTCATTTTTCGATTTGGGGGTGTGCCAGTCTTGGATTCCTCGTATTTTTTCAGGGTCTGCATGGATTCCTTGATCATCTATAACATGTCCTAAAAGGGGTAGTTTATCGGCGAAAAATCTGCACTTGGATGGGGAAGCTCTGATGTTATGGTCCTGTAGTCTCTTACAAACCTGGCGGATATCACGGATATGAGCTTCAAAAGTGTCTGAGAAAATTGTGATATCGTCTAGGTATGCCCAAACTGTTTTTCCAATTAGTCCATCAAGGACATATTCGATAACTCGCATAGCTGTAGATGGTGCATTGCAATCTCCTTGCAGCATTACCTTGCATGCAAAGGTTCCGAAGGGTGTCTTGATTGTGTTGAGGGTTTCATCTTTAGGGGTTACTCGAATTTGGAAATACCAGTTGGATAGGTCAATGGTAGATCTGTATTTCGCTCTGGCAACAGTTCTGAGAATCATAGATTGATTTGGAATAGTGCTATCGTTCTTGATAGTGATATCGTTCCTGGGGATCAGGTCCGCTAGGAGTCTGATTTCGCCATTGGGTTTGAGCTTTGGGAACATGTTGACTGGGTTGTTGGCTTCGCATGGGTAGATTATTTTTTTATTCTTCCAGTCCTCGATAATTTCTCTGTATGCTGGTAGGATTTTGTCAGGGACAGTGAACATTTTCGGGCTAGGTGCCGAAGTGGAATCAATTAGATTGATGTGGTGGTTAATATCTCGAAGGGGCGGTAGTTCAGTGATCTTCTTGGATGGGAACACTTCAGGAAATTCGGAAATGAAGTCAGGGGTATCGGTATTTGCCATAGCAGAGAATCTGGCATTGTTCGCTTTCTTGCAGGTGAGGGTGACTCCCTTGTCAGGGAAGGTGATAATAGCATTTCCGCAATCGATTACTGCATTATGGGCCGTCAGGTATGGCATTCCTAAAAAGATGTCATAGTTGTCTAGTGAGCAGACTAAGGCATCGGTGATGTCGCCCTTTTCGTTTTCTACTTGGATCAAGGGTTGGGCCTTGTAATTGATGGTTGAGCGAGATCCTTTAACTGCCATTTTCAAACTGATAGGGGTATCGAGGTCTTTGCTAGGGATTTGGAAGGTGGAGACGAATTTTCCAGAGATTAGGTTATCCCCCATGGTTCCTGTATCGAATAAGGCCTTTGCTTTGTGGCCATTAACTGTAATGTATGCTTCAAGGGCTCTGTTGGCGGTTCCAGATGGGCCTACATGGTTGGAAGTATTTGTGACTGTAAGGGTGTCCTGTTCTTCCTCTTGAGTATGGTAGGACCGGCGGGGTTTTCCTCTTCTCTCTGTTCCTCCTCTTCTTGCATTTCCTCTCTGGTTATATCCTCGATTGTTGTGCTGATTTCCTTTCTTCTCATAGCAATCGTTTGAGTAGTGTCCTAGTTTTCCACAATAGTAGCATCGGTCTTCTCGCTTTCTTCTATCCTTTTCCTGAGGGGATAGCTTCGTGTGCTGGGAGGTGTTGTTTGAGAAGCGTTGGGAAGGTCCTTGGGCGTTGTTTCTGGGTTCTTTAGCCTTGGGTTGGGAGACTGCATTGGATATAGCGTTGCTGTGCTGATTTCTGTTACCATAGAGTCCTGTAGAGTGAGCGATAGAGTCTCTTTTCTCAGCGATTTCAACTAGCTGGTCGAAAGAGGTGTCTGAGGTGATATGGGGTTTGACATCTCGCTTGAGTTTGATGTCCATGGCGTCTAGGAGTCTTTGCTTTGCTGAGTAGTCTGAAATCGTTCCTGGAGGTAGGCTGTCTCTGAGAGTTTCAAGGGAGATGACTGTGTCCGTTATCTGTGCCGTTTTTCCATTAGTAGTCTGCTTGACTGCAAGCCATTGTTCATAGATTGTATCAGTGGATGTAGAAGGTAGGAAGTATCCTTCAAATTTCCTCTTGAGTCCTTCAACAGTTTTCGTTCCTTGGTTGTTGTCATACTGGGTGAATTTCTCGAGGGCCTTATCTCTGCAGTAGGCTCCATAGTACTGCAAGGCTTCATGGTCTGTGTCTTGGATTCCATAGCTGGATATGTAGCGGCGGACTGTATTGAACCATGAATTAATTCTCAATGGGTCTCGGTCTTTTCCTTCTCCTGTATAGAAGAATGGTGCTGGCCATTTGGGGCGGCTACTGCCTTCTGGTTGGAGAGACATAGCGGCGGGTCTGGGGCTTGGTGGTGGTGGAGGACTTGGGGGTGGAGGCGGCTCTTGGTCAGGGCTTGATGGTCTTGTAGATGGCTGGCTAGGTGGCGCTTGTTTTGCTGGGTCAGGATCTTGGTCTGGGTCAGGATCTTGGTCTGGGTCAGGCTTGGGTGTTCCTTCCTGATGTAGTTGTTCTTGGTCAGGGGTTTCGTCAGGTTCCTGGTCCTCTTGGTCTTCTTGGTTTTCGCTGTCTTCTGGGTTGTGTTCTGGGGCGTCGTCTTCGCTGCTTGATTCTTCTTCTGACGATTCTTGGTCTTGGCTTTGGTGTGGGTCAGGTTCTGGTGCAGGTGGTGGAGCTGTTTTCTTTGCTGGAGCGGCAGGCTTTGGCTTAGCTGAGGATCCTGATGGCGCTGCAGGAGCTTTGGTGAAGCGTCCTTTGGGGTCTCTTGGAAGCGAAATGGTTGCTATTTGGGGTGAGCAGTTCTCACCAGGAGTCTGCTCTAGGCCTTTCAAGGAACAAGGAGGTGTACCGGTACTGCAGGGTCAAGGGAGGCGAAGGGTGATCAGTCCTATGCCGAGATCAAAGGGTGTACTTAAGTCTAGGTCAAAAAATGTAACCTGCTCCTAGGTATCGCGAGATTCCCAGAGGGAGATCCGGCGATACTGAAGGACAGGAGGGGAAGCGTCGAGTGGAATCTCTGTAAGAGATATAAGAAAGATGAGAGACTAATAGAGTGACCGTTCAACTTGTAGTATATTAAAGAAGAGCGTTCCTGTGAGGCTTGAGAGTTCGAATCCTTAGGGGATCTCGAGCTCTTTAAATACAAATAAAGTAAAAACCAAATATCCTGTCCAAAGAGCGAATATCAAAATACAAAGCTACATGAGTAGCGAAACATCTAAGTCCTAAACAAGGTCATAGAAGCGACAGGATATAACTAACAAAACAAGTAATGAAATCAAACAAACAAGGGATCGCTACTGATGTACTAATCCAGTAATACATAGTAGGAAAGCATAGGGTATCCTAATTGGGTACAACATCAAAGGGTGCAAATAAGCGAGTAAAGGAAGGTACTACCCAATAGGAAACTATAACAATAAGGAAGGTACAAGGAAGGAATATGCGTTACTAGGGAATCCTAAATAGACAATATCCAACGTCAGTATAGTGAGTAGCAGAGATAATAGTAGATTCCGTTACAGTATACGTCTTCATAATGTAAAGCAAAGAATCAAATAGTTATCAGGGTCAGGTGGTATTCGCATTTTCCTATTAGAAAGAAATTAGTTAGCAGAGAGTTAGTTAGTATGCTTAGCACATGTAGCCCGTAAACACTCAGATGCAGAATATCAATATTGAAGTCCCTCTCTAGCTTTACAAACATCATCAAGCAACTGGAGAAGAGATCTTATCAATATAAAAAGTTATTACTTTAGAAAAATATTATTATTCCAATACACTGTTTTATCACGTAATTACCTTAAGAATAATCTTTAGATTATACCACGAACCTTCTGAGACAATCTCCATTAGAAGACACCAGTCTAGTCTGATAATAAAGATAATATCAGCTACCCCTAACAGCTGAATAGGATTGAGGTCAGGTGAATTGGGTGGCCATTCCATAACCAGTATATTGTTTTCCTCAAACTCAGTCATACTATCTCTTGTAGTATATATCATTTCACTATCCTGCTGAAAGATAGGATCCCCAACTATATCCTCCACCTCCTACCAGATATCAACTAAACCATCCTCCAAAACTCCAATATATATAAATCTATCCACACTCTTGTCAAAAATAGGAATCAGAGAACTCTTATTTCTGCTCCAAATACAGGCCCA
This sequence comes from Tuber borchii, assembly GCA_003070745.1. Classification (NCBI taxonomy): domain Eukaryota; kingdom Fungi; phylum Ascomycota; class Pezizomycetes; order Pezizales; family Tuberaceae; genus Tuber; species Tuber borchii. The sequence goes on from NESQ01000106.1 coordinate 5,630, forward strand.
AACCATTAGCTTTTTCCCTGACCCCTTGGTAACCCCAGGAATACAGTCTTTGTACCACTTTTCTTCAGGTGTTTGGAATATCCATATACCCTTAGGATCCTTAGACTTTTCAGCCATGGATTTATCACTAAAGATGATCCCTTCAAAATCTTCCATTGTTCAATTCTCATACTTCATTACTCAAGGTAATCTCTTAATAGCATGCTCATTCTTTAGAAGAGCTCTTTTCCTAGCTCTCGATTTCTTGATATTGACTGAGGCCAAAACTTTCTTGACTGTTTGGAGGGAGAAATATAGTGCAACATCATTACGCAATTCAGATCAGGTTTGGTGGTGTACCTTCTTAGTCGCTCTGCCTAGGTGGTAGTGTATTCTGTAAGGCATAATTTTACGTCTTCTGGCGATAGGAAGGTGTTTTGCATTACTCCTCTTATAGAAATAGTTAGAGAAAGTTTGAATGGTGCTCTTTAAATAATTTCAGTCCTCTCCAATTTCTGTGAAAGAGATAATTTTTTTTCCTGAAAGAAACTATCTGCTCTTCCCTAAACTCTGTGAGATAGCCGGTCTTGGGTGGAGGCATTGTGGTTAATAGGGGTGTGATTGTAGGAGTAGAGTGTTTTGAGGCATTGCACGGTAACCATCGATCGCACAGATCCTTTTGGCCTAGTACTTTATTAACAAGATATTGCAATTGAGTATCTTTGGATATTAGGTATTTTGCACTATGACTTAAGTTGAGTCATGGGATTTTATCTATAAGTTAATGATAGTGTTCATTATAGGGCCCTAAGGCCTCAAAAAACTCAGACCCTGACCAAAAATCCCTATTCAAATCTACTTACCTGAGTGAGATGAGTCTTTATTTGTCTGTTTCCTCACCCTATCAACTGGTAAGGTCAAAGACAGGGATGTGATATGAGACTAGGAAGTGATATACAATACAACAGTAGTCAAAGAAGGCAACAACTAAGTTGCATGGTATGCCACTTCCTGGTCTTATGTTATATCCCCGTCTTGTACATTAAGAACCACACTCCACTCCTACCCTGGAGAGGCTCCACTCAATTTCTGGTGAGAAACATATAAGACTCTGTCTGGAGAATCAGTACATCAGGAAAAATGTCTGATTCTTATTCTGAGCTTCTTTGGCTGCATCCTGGCTGCATCCTGTACATTCTGAAAAATGAAAATTTATCAAATTGGCAAAATGATAAACTTACAAATAGTCCAGCATAGTTCTTTTCTAGCTTTGGTAAAAGGGAAGTCTGTAGCTTAATTCAGCAGGCCACGGCTTAGATAAAATATAAACATTATATATTTATATACTTAGATTATAAACAACTGATTTCAAACAGATTGCACTTAATGGTAATATGATAGATTTACGATTTTGGGTACAAACTGGAATCAAAGGTCAAGTGGTCATTTTCGGTATGGAAAATTATATATCTTGATTAGTCCGTCATCTAGCTACTTCATGGCTTCAAGTTTTGAATATGTACTATTAACCTTATAATAAATCTTGTTCAATAACGTGTTTTTGGATTAGGTGAATTTTGTTTCTCAGGATGCAAAGCAGTATTTCAGAAAGCTCAGGAAGTGCCAGGATACAGTCAGGAAGCACCAGATGTGAACCAGATATTCTTGCCAATGTGAGGTCAGGCCCTGCATAGAAGTGTGTTGGGTATAATGAAAAAATACCTCAATTGCCCTAAGTAATAGTAGGGCCTCTGAGGGCAACACCTGCACTGCCCTACTTTACAATAAACTCTAGTCAGTATTTACTTGAACTCAAATTCAATGAGGTTATTTATTTGATCAATAAGTCTCTTGAGTCATATTAACTTATATTTTCCCTAGAGTGAGAATGATAACTCATAGTTATATTTTTGGATAACTAAGTACTGGTAGTTGTGGAATGAGGTATATAATATAAAGAACAAGCGGAGGATAGTTAGTTCTTTAAGCAATTACTTACTATTATTTCCTACTTATAACTTTAAGTTTATAAATTAAATATCTTTTCTTATTATACTAATGACTAAGCGAATAGTCTAAATGCTTATTTGACACAGAGGCAAAATAGACTCTAAAGTTGTACTTGAGGACTATCTAGAATATAAAACTATTATATTAAGATATTACAAAGTAGTAAAGCTTTCATACAGACTCTAGTCAGAAGTGTTCATAAGAGTTTACTAAGCAATGGTGCCAAACTGCCATTGAGGTGAGCGGGACCGTACTGCCCTTCTATACAACTTGGTGTACAATGAGATTACAAATAATTTACTATATTCAACCATACTAAATTTACAAAGTCTATTGCAAAAAAAAAAACACTAAACCCTAAAAACCACTCGAAGGGAAATGTTTAATATTAAAAGAGGTATGATCATTGTCTTTTTATAATACCTATGGAATATTACCTTTGTTGTTTAAATTATTAGCCTACTATAGAAAACAATTATAAGCTTGCTTGCTTGTGAATATTAGTGCAAATTACTAGATAATCTTCCCTGCCCTGGTCGTACATTTATTCTCACTAAGCAATAGCATCACACAATCATTCAGCCGGCTAAGTCCAAAAACAAAATAAATATTTTTGACTGCTGGGATAAATATGTGTTCCGGGTTTCACTTTCTAAAAGTAAAAAAATCCATCACAGTTTTTATGATACTCTGAGTGAGAGAATATAATTCCAGCTACTAGGTTGAGTACTCAGAGTGACAAATGTCAAGAAATAGCGAGCCAGATGAATGCCCGGACTCACACCTGTTCATATTATTCAGAGATTGAGCTGGGCCATAGTTTATAGGGAGTAGACTATGGAGGATTTTGAGAGGGTGATTTCGAGTAATAAGTGGAGTATGGAGAAATCTAGGTATTCAAGGCAGTAGTGGGTGGTCAGAGAACCTGTTGAGATATGGCTAGTATATTGCATTCACTCAAAAGAGAAGGATGAGGGAATATAACTAATAGTATAGGGGTGCTATTGGGGTAAGAGAAGATGTTCTTAGTTACTGTTACTAAAAAATATCAACAAATGTAGGAATATTTGACTCTTAAGAAGGTATCCTTTTCCTGTCATTGATCAAATATTTGCTTTTGATATTCAACTTGAGGATATTCATTTTTGGCAAAAGAATGCCCCTATTCACAAGGCTTATAATATTATGAATTGGTTGGAGGGAAATTGTATAGAAGTGATGGATCACCCCTCTTATTTTCCTGATTTAAATTCTATTGAAGATATAAAGATTGAGTTTAAAAAGTGACTATACCAGCAATGTCCAAGGATAACAAATACCCTAGAAGGAATGAAGCTGTAAAGTTGAAGCTTGCAAAAGTATTACCTTTGGTATCAGAGACAATTCTTCAGGAGTTTTTTGAAAAATTGTGGAAATCAATGCCTGATAGAGTAGTATTATGCACAAGAGAATAGCTCGCCAGTATTATTATTAGAGGCTGAACCACCATAATGGAGGAGCGTATATCTAACCTCAACTGACCGTGGTAGGAACAAGCAGAGGCATTTATGTTGACTACTTGGGATATCGGAAGAGCTCAGGTTCCATGAAGCTAATTACTGATTGGAAAGATAAAGTGAGAATACTTTATTCCTTATCCGGTACATATGCATATTATGCATTATGTGTTATTATCTGGCTATTCGAACTGATCACTCAATAGTTCACGATAAAACACAATTGGTATATTGGTATTGTGACTGCGGATATGAACTCAGTGGATTAGGACGAAGAGATTGAAGACTATCAACTGGTGGAGTGGGGACACCCCCAGGTGAAATACATATCCGGAGTTCTCTGAGTTCGAGTAGGGCAATTGTTCAGGGTGAAACTTTGTTCACACTTCCTTTAACCAAGCTGAAATCTTAGAAAGAAACATAATCGTTAGGAAACAGACAGTAGTGAGAACTTAGTTTAAGTAGTAAGCGCGATTCCTCAGAGTTTGAGAAAATCAAGGAACGGAGAAGAGACCTTAAGAATATAACAAGTTGTTAAGTTAAGAATTCGAGAACTTCTACTTTCTTTCATTAGCTTTATTGAACTACCATTACTTAAGTCTTCCTGACTTCTCTCCATAATCTTGAATACTATACAGCCTAGATCTCTCTATTCTTTTAAGTTTGTTATCCCGTAATACTATATTGTTAATCTCCAGTCACCAAGGCTTCTCCACGATAACTTAATCCCTCACATGTCAAGGCAATATTACAATTACGATAACTTGTTCTAGTTTCCTTCTTGCAAGAAATCCAAATGAGCTATTCCACCCAACCTCTTTCTAGTCTGGTATCTAGACTATGAAAGGAACCTCCGAAATATACCTGATCGAACAATTTGGAATATTCACAATAAGAAACAATATTCCAACTTCCGAATCTACTGAAGCTATAGTAAAGCTGTCACTATAGCAAGATATTAGCCTACCCTCTGCCACTATCAAGTGCTGATTCCCCTCAATATTGCGTACCTTACATCATATCTGATTAATGACAACTGAACTCCACTGTTCCACCACCTATTGATCGAATGAATACTAGTAACAGCAATTCCACACCAACAGGATCGGTCCCATTCACAGATAACTTAAATACTCCTACTATCAGGTTTATAGCCCTGAGTAGGATAGATTCTCATTTCCTTGCAACATCAAGTCAAAGTGCACGAAAACCTTCCAGAATTCACTCCAACCCCTATGTTGAATTCAGAACCCAATTAGCAGAAGCTTTTCCATTCATCCTGGGATAAATCCAGCAAAGCCAGGATGAACCATATCTTGCCGTAAGTAGCTTCACGGCTAAGATTCACATAGCATATACTAACCTCTCACTATTCTATGGATACTTAGTCAGAAAAAAGGAGTTACCGAAGTAGTATTTGCCGAACTCCGATAATTCCTACTACAACTCCACAGTACGATAAAAGTAGAACAAGATTGGTTAAGAGCAGAAGTTTGAGAAGCCTTTAGACTGGAAAAAGAGCGATGGACGGGCGATAACCAGGACTCCCAAAACCGAGACTTCGAATTCGCTGAAAAACTATTCTTTCTGAAACTCTGATTTGAACTGCAAACGGCTAGATGGAAAAAGGAACTTGAAAAACAAACAATGAAAGCAGTACAAATGTTGAAATGACAGGATGAAATTACTGCCGTCTAATTCAACTATAATTATATGATAGCACAAATAATCTTAAATCAGCAGAGTAAAGAATCACAAACCGCAATTGACAACCTTTTCCGAAAATACGAAGTCCAATTACTGGTATATTCAGTGGCTACTTCGGTTGCAGTATATGACGAACCTGGACCCACTAACCGAGGTTGGTCAAATGAACTGTTGGACTTGTTGCCACCTTAACAACCACCGATAGCAGAAGTGCAGAAGACGAGCTGTCGTGGCAACAACCTTTTTAAATAATAAGGGAGAGGATCAATCAAAACCCCCATTCTAATAGCCAAAACAACCTTAGCTGTGCAGCAACCACCTCCACACCAAAAACCCACTGCTAAAGTCAACTAGAGTTATCGATCCTCTCCTTGGCTTGTTTGAACATTATCTGATACAGAGTTATTATAAAAGGATTCATCAAGACCTTGGGACTCCCTAGGGCCATAAGTCTGAATAAACCAGGCTTAGTAGATAGCTATCGGAGCCAATCCAGTAGTTAAGAATACCACTGAAGCAGTGCTTACCTTGATCTTGAGAAGCAAGTAGGAAAATAAATCTTTGTAGCAGGCAGGAATCAATAAAGGATTGATATGATCGAAAAAGATATCATAGGTTACCAAAGAAAAAAGCTTACGAAACTATTAGACTAAAAAAGTAATTGTTATTTTTTTATCCAGATAATGTGACCGCCTTTATGCAAAGGGTAAACTCTATTTGCAAAATTACTCGCCACCTCGAGGGAGAGGATGGGAAACTTCCTCAGGCGAGTATCAACCGTAGAGCCTCACTACACACCTTCCTGCCCCCTACTGGCAGTGTGACCTAAAAGAAGATCACTAGAGAGTGGAGAAGACAGACGGCATTCCGGCCAACTACTTTTCCAGGAAGCTGGGGAAAAAAGGGGACCAGTAAAAAAGGAGCTGGCTTGCCCTCTTGAATGTTGTGCCAAGGTACCCTAAGGTCTGGGTAGAAACTGTGCAACTCTAGAAGAAAAAAAAGAAAAAAAAGAAAAAAAGACAAAAGAAAAAAGAAAAAAGAAAAAAGAAAAAAGAAAAAAGAAAAAAGAAAAAAGAAAAAAGAAAAAAGAAAAAAGAAAAAAGAAAAAAGAAAAAAGAAAAAAGAAAAAAGAAAAAAGAAAAAAGAAAAAAGAAAAAAGAAAAAAGAAAAAAGAAAAAAGAAAAAAGAAAAAAGAAAAAAGAAAAAGAAAAAAGAAAAAGAAAAAAGAAAAAGAAAAGTTAGAATAAGCTAAGTTTCCCACTGCTTGGTGAATTTCTTTTATATTTTTCGGGAACGCATTGGCAGGGGGTAAAGACCGCGTGTGGTGGGCTGCCCAGCTATATAAAGGTAATTTTTAATTATTATATTTAAATTGAGTTTGTCGGAGGAGACATAAGTGGTCAAACCGAGTTGGGCGTTATTACAAACACCTTACATCAATGAATGGACATGGCTCCTAAGTGAGTCAAGAAATTTGCTACTTCGTCCGGCAAGCGGAAAAAAACTATTGCCCAAGAAGGCCTAGATTGCAACTCTCCGGAAGGACGCGTAAACATCTATCTCCTTGGAAATCGCTATTGCATTTCAGTCTTATTAGACTCTAGTTCAAATAATTTCCTTCTGAATAAAGCAATCCTTCATAACATGCACCCACTTGACCAATCTCGATACGACATAGTACACATTCAGGACTTTACTGGCGAAACTATCTCCTCTTGCAGATCGCACTATACTAATTCTCTACACCTGGAAACCGGAAAAAACCATCGCCTCTCTCTCATTTCCTGCGAAATAGCTCTGGCAAGAAAATATATTATGATAATACCATTCAGATGGTGGCATCAGGAATACCCAATCAGCAATATCGTAGATCAGGACAGTGGGTCATTTAAAGCGGATTGCTGTCGGTCACGTTTGTTACAAGAAGACGAAGGAATTTCAGTAGCATAGGACGACAATGTTCTTAACAAGCCTAACTTAGTAGTTATAGCAAGAATGCAAAGAGAAAATGACTAGAAAGTGACTATTATTGATCGCCTACCTGAATGCTACCACAACTACCTCGATTTATTCCGCCTCTCAACAGCAGAGAAACTAGCTCCTCATTGTACCTTTGAGGATGTGATTGACCTCAAAGCTGATACGCAACTACCATGTCGTCCTATATACCCTTGGGTCAAAAAACAACAGCAGGCTCTCCATTCCTATACCGCCGATATGATAAAATAAGGGAAAATTACGGCAAGCAAGTCTCCAGCGGGAGCCCCTATTCTCTTCATGCCGAAACCTGACAATTGACTTTGGTTGGTAGTAGACTACCAGGGACTTAGTAAAGTTACCATCGACAACAAATATGCAATTTGGTTAATGACGGAACTAAGGAATCAGGATCAATATGCAACCTTCTTCGGTAACTGGATCTGAATGATGGATTCTATCTGATTATAATCGGCAAAGACGATTAATGGAAAATAGCTCTTCGAACTCGAGATTGAGTTTATGAATATAGGGTAATACTTTTTGGTCTTGTCAACATACTAGAAATCGTTCAGACTACAATGAAGGATATCCTCGGTGAATTTCTCAACCAGGGAGTCGTCGATTATATAGTCGATATGATAATTTATCATCAGCACAAAATATTCTTCCTCATGTATTACCTATATAGCTCCTGGTATCTGCTAGTAATACCACCTCTGCCGGTCCCTCCAGTTCCTCAGTCATTTACCGCCTTTCCTAAAGACCCAAAAAGCCTTCTGGAAGCCCCCTATATGGCTGCAGCGCCATTTATCCCACTCTTTTGCAGCTGGCACCTAGCTTGCTCCACTAGCGAGGAGGTCTCGCTTAACTGACCCCTGTTTGTTATTGCATTTCCATCCAGGCCATTTTGGCTATTATGGATCCGCTGTGTACCTGTGCACGTCCGGAACAACCTTGCCTGTCTCGGTGCCCCATGAGGTCCTTAGCGGTCTCCCTTCTCCTGGATTTCTCTGTTATGGATTTTGTCCCCCTGGGGACGTTCTTCACGTCATAACATGCAGTCTCTACCACTGGTACATGTCCGGAACAACCTTGTCTCTCTCAGCGTCCCATATCGCACTTTCCTCTCTCTCTCATCCCCATGATTTCTCCGTTATGGATTTCCTACCCTGGGGGACGTTCTTCTGGTCATAAAATCTACTCTCTACCCCTGTACGGGCCCCACACATCCTTCTGTTTCGAAAGTATGCGTGCTAAATTTATTTTATTTTACTGAAGCCCATATCTTTTGTGCCTCCTCTCGTCCTTCTCCTGACATTCATGATTCGCTTTGCCTTTCTGTACCACTCCTATTTGTCGCCTTGGTTAGTACACCATCTATATCCTTAGGTGTCTCAAAATGCACCGCTCTGTGTCCCTTTCATACCATGTTTTGTTTCTTTCTTTCTACTGTACAGTTTTCAATAAATTCGATTAAATATTTCTAAATCATTCCTACTATTTACATACCAGACGTTGTTATCCATACCACTAGTCTCGGGTACTAAATACACTATGCATATGATCCGTTTGATACTAACCACTATCTCGGTTATTCCATTTGGGCCTTTCACCGTCCCCAAAGTAATGGTAACAAGTCCTGTTATATCACTGTGCTTCTCCGATTTCTCAACATATAGTCTCTCTACTAATACCAGTCTATCTAGTAAACCCGGTCTTGGGTCTTGAACGTTCATTATCAAAAACAAGCAGGCCGGATAACAGCCTTTTAGTGCTCTATAAATACTTCTATTACCTAAATCCACCTATACCCAATCATTCCTGCTCTACTCTGTTGACCTCCAATGCTGGGTTCTGGTACACCAAAGAAGGTGCCAAGTACCCTCTCTCTCATCCTAAAAGTGCTCTTCTGGGACACGTAAAAGCTGACATATCTCAACTGGAAACTGTTGAACCCAATCCACATCAAAATATCCACTCAGAGACGACTTCCTTAGTTAATAATCAATTAAAAGGTCCGGAAAGTTTCTCAAACTCGGGTAGAGCTGAGAAATAGTTTCCACGATTGGTGTGAAACCCATTCGTTGTTTAGTTACTAAACGGACTTACCTTTTGTACTGTTTGTCGTGTACTTCATCTCGAATCAGACGCGATAGATCCACTTGGATATTCATTTCATGAATTTTGAAGCTGTCAAGTCTAGAATATGATCGTAGTATTTATTGGCTTGCATAGTCTTTATTTGACTGCTGATAGCCCTCCTTGATCTTTGTTTTGTAACTTGTTTCACCCGACTCAGTAGAATACATTTGAATGTTCCAAAAGCGGCATATATGGTCTCCGAAGTGACTCAACAGATGAATCTTAACAAAGTTAAAGTGTACTTTCTCATCATATATATCTGCAACAATTTAATCAAAATCGCGACTGTGCTCATCCCCAATGCGAGATCTTTTGGCAAATGTGGCCCCCAAAAGGTGGGGTTGATTAAGTACTTCACTATGCTGACCTCGAATTCTGGCTGTGACCTTTCTCACTTTCCTGGAAGTTGACTTAATCTTTGTGTACTCCTTAATAACGACTTTGAGATCATGAAAGGCCTTAAGGAACTGTTCGAGGTATTGAATCGTCTCATCGGTATGGCTTGTATATTGTGAGATTAGAGTAAAGTCGACAATCAACTGGACACAGGTTAGAACTTTGGTGAATATAGGACGTTCTGCGGCGCTCGGACGACGTAGGGAGTGTAACTGGTACAGGTTACTGGTTGGTTTCGAGTATCGTTTGATACTTTATATGTTTTATGTTTGGTTTTGAGTATCGTTTGATACTCTATATGTTTTATGTTGGTTTCGAGTATCGTTTGATACTCTATATGTTTTATGTTTGGTTTCGAGTATCGTTTGATACTCTATATGTTTTATATTTGGTTTCGAGTATGGTTTGATACTTTATATGTTTTATGTTTGGTTTCGAGTATCGGTTGATACTCTATATGTTTTATGTTTGGTTTCAAGTATCGTTTGATACTTTATATGTTTTATGTTTTGTATCAGGATATCGATATGATACCTGATTCGTTTTATGTAACGTTTCAAGGCTGCGATTTCGGAGCCTTATTGTTATTTGATTACTAGGGCTCAGGTAGCCTAACAAGTGTATTTAAGACCTGCTATTCTCCGGACTTAGAGAAGGCAGACTTCGACACACAGAGTTTTCAATATACTTGGTTGAACAGTTACTTCTTCAGTTCGCTTCGAGAATCTTTAGTATTTCAAGTCGGTTTACCAAACGCCTACTATTAGGAACTACTTAGTAGTTGCGATATAGTAAGAAGTTTGTTACAACAACCTCGTCTAAGCCTCCGGTACTTAGTCTCACCAGATAGCGCACTTTGCTATAGAGCTAGTATCGTTACCCTCATAGAATACGGCACCACCCCGTGTGGCCGTTACATTTTTTTAACTTCAACAAGTTATCAAGATTGAAGAACACCAGGAACCTAGTGGGAGCACCGTGCCCCCCAAGAAAGGACAACAACCACGGGCTAGAGACGAGAAAGGACGATTCATCAAAGCACCTTCGAAACAACAGTTCTTTATAGACGAACCGGGTAGACAACTAGCCAGAGATAGTGCCCAACGAACCCTATCGGAGTCAGCGGAAGAAAGGGCGAAAGAAGCAAGAGTAACCCCTGGCGGGTTTCCAGTATCTCCACCGAAAGAACCGTCAAGCAGAGCCCCAGCAGCTACAATAGCAACAGGATCATCAAGCAGAACCCCAGCAGAGGTACCGGCAGACGATCCAAGCAGCTCAGATACTAGTAGCGATTCGGACAGTATGTCACAGCGAGGAGGGCCCGGTAACCCTCCACCCGAGCCGGCTGATGAACCAGCAGTTCCTCCTAGACTTGGTATCAAAGTCCCGACACCAAAGAAGTTTACCGGAGATGGCGAAGACCTCCAGCCAGAAGCATTCGACCGGTGGTACAAGTCTGTTCAACTCTACATGCGAATACATAAAGTACCCCAAGCAACTGATGGATCCGGAAACTATTGGATACTCTACACTGAAGGACGAGCCCAAGAAGTAGCTTTCCAAGCAGCAGAGTTATTTGGCGAAAACATCACTAGAGACCAGTTAGTACTCTATCTCAAGGAACGATTCCAATCCTCCAAGCAGAAGGACGATACCTACAGGAAGTTCAACGATATCCGACAAGTCAAGGACGGACAAACCCAGAAGATCTCAATTACCTCAACAGATCTACTCATGTACAGATCACGATTACCTGAAGATACAGTTAGCGATTATGCATTCATCCAGCAATTCTTCAAGAGCATGCATCGAAAGCTTCGACAAGATGTTGAAACACAATACGGGGGCGTTGAAGAAATCAATGAAGTAATCAGCCTAGCTGAAAGACTTGATGCTATAAACCACAGCACGGGAGCCTACCGGAAAACCCATATTGAGAAACCGCCGAAGATCAACAAAAGACTGGAACCTAAGAAGACATTCAATAAGCCCAAACAGCAAGGAATGAAGAAGAAGGGAGCCTGTTTCACTTGTGGTGGTGAAGGACATATGGCAAGAGACTGTCCAAGTTCGAAAGATAAGGACAAAGGCAAACGCAAGGCAAAGATTAAAAAGGAAGCGTCCTCCAACATGGTGGAACAACAAGACCAATTCGACGAAGTCTATATCAACTCAATGGAAATAGACAGCTACGCTTCAGCCAAAGCCACCCGCCCAGCAGCAATCAAAGCACATCATGCACTAGAAGGATCGATGTTCATCAATGGAAAAGAAGCAAGAGTGCTATTCGATACAGGTACTATCGGAGCAAACCTAATCAGTGCTACATTTGTCACTACCCACGGAATTCCATGCAGGGACATGGAAAAACCAACTAAGATCCACATGGCTATAAAAGGCTCACGATCCGAAAGTCACAAAGAATGTGTTGTGAATATCACAGCAGGAAAGTTACAAACAAAGGACAACAAAATGATTGTTGGAAACCTAGCAAAATACGATGCCCTAATAGGCATGCCGTTCCTCCAACAACATCAGGCCACAATTGAGTGCGGTGGACTATCAATTACCTTCCCCAAGCAAAGAGTCAAGATCAACTGTACACCTACGAGCGGAAACATCCGCGCAGCTGTGATCAGCACTGAAGACATCATGGCTGAACACCCTGAGGTGTTTCCAGAGAAGATCCCAGAAGGACTACCGCCACTGAGAAAGATTAACCACCATATCCGCCTGAAACCCGGGGAAGAACAGCGATACCAGCATACCTACTCCATTTCAGAGCGATGGATGACAGACTTAAAGGAATGGATAAGAGAGAAAGAAGATCAGCAGATCATCGAACGGAAAGCGGTCCATGCGGCAGCACCGATATTTGCTCAAGAAAAGAAAGACAGAATAAGAATGAGGCCACTTGTCGATCTCACAGCAAGAAACGAAATTACTATCAAGGACGACGAAACAATTCCAAATCAAAAGATCATCCTAAACTCGTTAGCAAGAGCCAGATACGGGAGTAAGATCGACCTCAGTGATGCATACTTTCAGACCAGAGTAGCACCAGAGGATGTGGATAAGAACGGTTTCAAATCACCTTTGGGATGTTTCGTCAGCAAGGTTATGCTTCAAGGAGACATGAATGTCCCAGGAACATTCATGCGCATAATGTCAGACCTATTTGACGACTATATTGAACAATTCGTATGGGTGTATATTGAGGTTATTCTCATATTCTCCGATACAGAGGATATCCACCTGAAACATATCACAATGGTATGCGACAAACTCAAGGAAGCGCAGTTTTACGCTAGTAGAAAGAAATCGGAATTCTTTGCGACCAGCATGGATGTGCTAGGTCACATCATTGACGCAGTAGGACTGAAACCAGCTCCTGAGAAGATAGCGAAAATCGAAGAATGGACCACTCCTAAAAGCAAGAAACAACTCCAAGAGTTCCTCGGAACTGTTAACTATATCAGTCAATTTATTCCTCATATTGCCACCATTACGGCACCACTAACCGCCCTTACCGGTAGCGAGGAATTTGTATGGACACCCACCCATGACCAAGCCATGGACAATGTTAAGCGAGCTGTTTCACAATACGAGGTTATGAAACCATTGAATTACGAGTCAACCACACCAATATGGCTCATCACTGATGCATCCGATAGTGGCGTGGGAGCTTGGGTAGAACAAGGGGAATCAGCTGATACTGCAAGACCAGCAGCACTACACAGCAGGAAGTTCTCTAACGCTCAGATGAACTATCGTACTACAGACAAAGAGGCCCTAGCGATTGTGGATGCCCTGGCGGCTTTCCATTACCTCCTTGCAGGAAGCAAGTTTACGCTTGTCACAGACCATCAACCTCTAATATACCTCAAGACGAGCAAGACACCCACTAAGAAGCAACTTAGGTGGAGGGGATTCATTGGACAGTTCGACACAAAAATCGTATACAGGCCAGGCCAATGGAACTATTTAGCTGACGCTTTGTCCCGACTCTATGTGGACGATAAGAACTACCCTCATACTGCTAAAGACCCCACACAAGAAGACCCTGATAACGACACACTTCCTCTCTCTGATAACATACCCATTACCTTCCATAGCGAATATCTGACAGCCAATATGTCGCGATTCGAAAGCCTACCAGTCCCCTACATCGGTGACCACTCGGAATGCGGTAGCGAATGCGAGATCACAGACTACAGGGAGAACGAACCGATTAATGATTGGGGAGATTACAGAAGTATCACCAGTGGAAGAAGCGAGGAGGAGCTACAACACTCAGCCCTGCATTGGAGTTTTTGCGGGATTGATAAGTGCCCAGACCACGAAGATATGAAGCCACCTATAAAAACCTACAGCGGATTACCTAAAAGTAGCCCCCCGGCATTACCACCTCACACTTCTGATGAAGGAAGTAAGATGGATACAGAACCCGATCGAGACGATATACAACACCCCACGCCACGCCTGGACCTCTCTGGAATCAAGAGAAGACTACATGAAGCCCTGGGTTGCGAAACTAGAGGCATCCCTTGCGAAAGCCCTGACTGCCCAGTGCATCAGGCCAGACAATCCCCATCAACAAGACCCCTATACGGGGAACACTTTCCCACCAAAACATCGTACCCGTTGTCGAACCGCCGCGACTTCCCCATCATAACCGCCAACTATACAACGTATACGAGGAAGAGGAGGAAGATAATGATGAAGTAACAAGGCTAGAAAGGGTTAAGGACGAAAGAGACATCACCCAAGCGGTGAACGACATGGAATCGATATGGAGAGAACAAATGATAAAGGGCTATAGAAACGACCCAATTTGGAAGATGGCCCAGGACTCCAGCCTCACCCATAAAGGTGGAAAGATGGAACATTACCGCATATCCAATGGACTACTCTATGCCACCGCTCGAGGAGGAGAACAGTGCCTCTATATACCAAGGGGGTATGGAGTCAATGGGGAAACGTTAAGAGAACTGATGATGGGAGAAATCCACAGCAAAGGACACCATAGTGCAGATCGAAACCTCCGGTATGCTACAGAGTATGTCTACTGGCCGGAGATGAGGAAGGATTTTAGGGACTACGTTCGGCAGTGCGAATTGTGCCAGGCCAACAAAGAACGCAACACCCTACCTATCGGTGATGCACAAACCCTTCCTTTCCCTTCTGAGATATTTTCGAGCTATGCTATTGATTTCATGGGTCCATTCACTACCTTAAAGAGGTATAATACGGTCTTAGTAGTTGTGGATAGAGCGGTGGGATTCTGCTGGCAGATCCCAACTTCGACTAGTGCTACTGCAGCACAGACAATGGAGCTACTCCGGCATCATATTTTCACGCCACATGGAGTGCACACCTCAATTGTCAGCGATGCTGACCCCGGTTTTACCTCCCGGTTTTGGAAACAGCACCTTAAAACCATGGGAATCAAACACATAATGGCTGCGCCAGGCCACTACCAAACCAATGGTCAAGCTGAGCGGAAGATTAGGGACCTCAAGACGGCGTTGAGAAACGTCACCAATGCTCGCCAAACGAACTGGCTAACTGCCCTTCCTGAGTTGACAGCGTATGCTAATGCTGGTCACTCTGATACTCTCAATATGTCCCCATACAAAGCGGTGTATGGACGAGACTACCCACTTTTGGACACGTACCGAACCTACCCCTGTGCTGTCCCTGCCTCCGATGACTATTACAACCGACATCAGGAAGTCAGGAACGCAGCATACCAAGCACTGAAGCCGGCCAGGGTTAGGAGCACTAGAGCGGCAAGCAAGAGAAGGAATTCCGGAAAACCAGTTGAGGTTGGAGGGATGGTTATGGTATATGGTGATCAGTTTGCGACGGAATCTGGCAGGTCCAGGAAACTACAACCGAGATGGCAAGGGCCTTTCACAGTGTTGGAATACGATGAGCATACCCAGAACTATACGGTCAGTATGGACTCTAGAATATATCGCCGACAGAAGGGAGTGTTCCATTGTTCAGTCATCAAACCTTTCCATCCCAACAACAATGAACGATTTCCAGGCAGAGCCCATGCGAAACCAGCACCCATATTGATTAACGAAGAGCAAGAATGGGAAGTGGAGGCGATTCTCGACCACAGAGAAAGGCACGGCAGGGCGCAATTTTTGGTTAAATGGAAGGGATACCCTACGAGCGAGAATAGCTGGGAACCTATGGAAGGACTGGACAACTCGCAAGAGATGGTACAGGCATGGTGGACTGATAACATGCCAGGGGAGGAATTTCCTATTATCTTTTCGGGTTATATTACGGTTTGTTTTTCTCCTGTTTGGGATGGTCACGAGAGGTATTCAGTTGAACCCCCGGTTGATAAAGGGTTCTGGAAACCCCATTTGGACACTGATTATGATAGCGAGGAATAATGTTTTCTTTGTTATATGTTTAGAAATAAGGATTTTATTTTGTTTTCGGGGTGTAACTGGTACAGGTTACTGGTTGGTTTCGAGTATAGTTTGATACTTTATATGTTTTATGTTTGGTTTCGAGTATCGTTTGATACTCTATATGTTTTATGTTGGTTTCGAGTATCGTTTGATACTCTATATGTTTTATGTTTGGTTTCGAGTATCGTTTGATACTCTATATGTTTTATGTTTGGTTTCGAGTATCGTTTGATACCTTATATGTTTTATGTTTGGTTTCGAGTATCGGTTGATACTCTATATGTTTTATGTTTGGTTTCAAGTATCATTTGATACTTTATATGTTTTATGTTTTGTATCAGGATATCGATGTGATACCTGATTGGTTTTATGTAATGTTTCAAGGCTGCCATTTCGGAGCCTTATTGTTATTTGATTACTAGGGCTCAGGTAGCCTAACAAGTGTATTTAAGACCTGCTATTCTCCGGACTTAGAGAAGGCAGACTTCTACAGACAGAGTTTTCAATATACTTGGTTGAACAGTTATTTCTTCAGTTCGCTTCGAGAATCTTTAGTATTTCAAGTCGGTTTACCAAACGCCTACTATTAGGAACTACTTAGTAGTTGCGATATAGTAAGAAGTTTGTTACAACAACCTCGTCTAAGCCTCCGGTACTTAGTCTCACCAGATAGCGCACTTTGCTATAGAGCTAGTATCGTTACCCTCATAGAATACGGCACCACCCCGTGTGGGGGTTACAGGGAGGCTGCAAAACATGATAGTATTACTTTAACCAGATTCTTCATCTCTTTTCCGATCCACTGAGAGATCTAACTGTACTCTTTATTGGGCACAGAATAGCCAGGATAAATATCTAAAGTCGTCGAGATAGCATCGAATCCTTGTAGCCGTTTGTATTTCTTTAGAAATCTGATAACCCATTTCATAACCTGTGTGTCGAATATTCCTAGGTACACGACATGGAGAATATCTGGTTTAGGCAGGTCGGATTGCTGAATGTTCGGAAGACCCCAAAAGACGCTAGGAAGCAATTTGAAACCACAATCTGTTAGTTGTTGCTTGGCCTGCTGGTCGTTTTCACAGTATTTATTGAAGAGATGTTGGGATTTCCTATAATCTTGTCTGGCTGCAGACCATCTCCACTGAGAGCGTAGCTGTTCTGGTCGAATATTACGGACACCGCACTCATATTGTTGAATACCGTCCAAAGTTAAATTTTCCAAGTGATGCGCAATCTACTCCAAGAGGTATAAGAAACACAATCAGACCTTTCTATTGGCGCATTGAACATGAAGTCTGGAGTTCCCAAGTTCAACAATTAGCGCAAAGATCGCTTCTATCAAATTACAAAGAATCTCATTGGTGACCTGCCTTTGCCGTGCATCCCTTGCTGCTACGCCCAGCATCTTCGGCAGGACTGGGAAAAGCACCAAAAGCAAGGTTGCATGTTTTGAGAGTTTATTCCGTGTACTGGATAGGATATTGCCAATTGTCATGTAGATAGGCCAGGCTTTCTTATCTCTTGAGAAATTGGTAAAACAAGTAAGGTTTGAGGAACATATGATTGGTACTAGTGTTACTGTAACCTGCTCCTAGGTATCGCGAGATTCCCAGAGGGAGATCCGGCGATACTGAAGGACAGGAGTAGAAGCGTCGGTGAAATCTCTGTAAGAGATATAAGAAAGATGAGGGACTAATAGAGTGACCGTTCAACTTGTAGTATATTAAAGAAGAGCGTTCCTGTGAGGCTTTTTAGTTCGAATCCTTAGGGGATCTCGAGCTCTTTAAATACAAATAAAGTATAACCAAATATCCTGTCCAAGGAGCAAGTGTCAAAATGCAAAGCTACATGTGTAGCGAAACTTCTAAGTCCTAAACAAGGTCATAGAAGCGACAGGATATAACTAACAAAACAAGTAATGAAATAAAACAAACAAGGGATCGCTACTGATGTATTAATCCAGTAATACATAGTAGGAAAGCGTAGAGTATCCTAATTGGGTACAAAACCAAAGGGTGCAAATAAGCGAGTAAAGGAAGGTACTACCCAATAGGAAACTATAACAATAAGGAAAGTACAAGGATGGAATATGTGTTACTAGAGAATCCTAAATAGGCAATATCCAACGTCAGTATAATGAGTAGCAGAGATAATAGTAGATTCCGTTACAGTTACTCTATCCGGTAATTCATCCTTTACTGGCTGATAATATTTTGTCCTAATAAATAGTACTGAAGTACGGTGGAACATCGTATTTGAACCTACCTGTGTCTCCTACCACCAATCAGCAGTATGCATCTCCCAATAAATTCGCTGAGGTGGTTCTTCGCTATTCCATTCCTTCACAGTGGGGTAAACTAAATCTTAAGCAAAACATCTTTGAAAAAGTAAATATTTAGCACGATCAAAAAGATCCCGAACAAGGAATTTCTGTATTACGTAAGCTTCAGCAGGTCCTTCCACGTCTGAAATTACCTACTCTCGGTTAGAATAGGAAGTTGTAGGGTCCATTGACTTACAGCTTTGCTAAACGATACAAACCCCTCTTTCCAGCTCTTCATACTCATTCCTGATTCCAACTAATCACCGGTATCATAAAGTCTATAAGCACAGTTAATATTACCCCACTCAGGCCCCAAGTCCTTCTTGAAATATATATCTATGTGATCCTTTGGTACCTTTGCTTTAATAAACCACCAAGCAATCTCATAGTCCTTCTTGCTTTTGAATATTGACCACATCTCATCTTCAGATCTTTCGGGCTGTACAACAGCCCATAGTGACCTTCCCGCAGTGGGTGGGTCGTGGGTATTGGTAGTCAAACCAATGGTGCGCTTCCCTCAGTCTCCAAATAATTAAGACTTGCCACGTCTCAATCGACAGCTTTTACGTAGAGATGGAACTCATTTGATTCAATATTTGTTTCCAGTGTACTAACTTCTTCCCCAAGTAGATTGGAGGTTAGGGCACAGTCGGCAGGTTGGGGAATTTGTCCATACCATTCTTCGTCGCAAATAGGCTGTACAAAGTCAAAATGCGCTGTTTCAATATACTGCCCGTACCATGTACATGACTTGTATTTTATTCAGCAGTACGGGCATTGAGACTCTTGTACCATTCGACAAGAAATTAGATTGGATACACAGTACAAAAGAGCCGCGAAAATCAAACTTACATTTCGAGACTGATCTCACTGTGCTTCAACAGGTATGTTAATTGAATAACTTGTTCTTGATTGGAACTGTGCTATAGATAGATATTATTGTACGCAAAAAGGTTGAAATAGTACGAAATTTGTCGTCACACCGTCTGTTCAGTAAATTCGAGATATTTCAAGGGATAGAAAAAAGATGAGAACTTGAAATACTTTCAAGGTGTGTTGTGTGGCCTGTTTGTAATTCAAAGGCCAATTGTGTGGGTCGGTCTCACCTTCCCCTGAGCAGGATTGTACTAGTACTTGTACTTGAATGACATTCTGCGGCTGAAAACTCACTTTTTACATTAGCTTTCAGACTAAATCCAGGTAGGGCGTTAGATGTCCTGCAGGCCTGAACATGAATGCCAGCCCACATCAGTAAAAAAAAAATTTGTCTTTTATTCTCCACGGTGAGCCAAGTCGTTGAGTTTTACGTTTTGGCTAATCCCGAGTGATCCCGGTTAATCATGATGCTTCCGATTGTGTCCCCTAATGATCAGATACTAATCTTAATTTTAGCAAAATATGAGCTATTTTTATCAATATCTCATAGACATTTTACATTACAAAGTTGCATGTTATGAACTCAAATTTCTCAACTTCGGTATGTAAAAGGTCCGTGAGTTCTTAATAAAAATTGCTCATACTTTGCAGAAAACAGAATTAATATTATCTTTTTTAGTCAAACGAACGGGATTTTTAATATCGCGATCATAGGACTCACGATGTCCCAAAACGTAAAACTCAATGACATGAGGCACAGGGGGCCGGCTGTTTTTTTGCTGATGCAGGGCCACAACAGAGTCCTACAAATCTCGAGAAGAGCTTACTTAACACTTATATGTATGATTACTTTTTAAAAAATCATAAGCAATGTGCATTATACCCTAAACCTTAGTTGTACTTTATTCAGCCTATTGCAGTCTTTGAGAGGGCCAAACCTAATCGCAAGCGCTCATCTACCATACTCTAATATACCTTATCTGAACCCACATCCAGAAAGCAGGGGTAGTCACCAGCCTTCCTATTACATCGTTGTACCTTAAAGCACTCTTGAAAAGCTTGTTCATATTTGTTCAACTCACCTTTTCAAGTGTACAAGCTTACCTTGTTACATGTGTGCCTCACGGCAACTGTATATCTGTACTTTTTTGTTCAGGCACAGAAGGACGTTCTACATTCAACTTGGAACGTTTAACAGTCTCTTTCAAACTGGTCTCAGTTGTTAGAACTCTTGATACTACGACAAACAGCTTGAATAGTACGCTCTTCCTTATATAAACCTCTCGCTACTCCAGGATTTTCCTTCTCCACTCCTTCATTACCTTCTTATCAATCTACTGCCTCTCATCATCCTTCTTAGTTCTCCCAAAGCAACTTTTCCCTTCACAACAATATGTTATATATAAACGACAACTGTTTTCCGCGATCATACAGTCTCACTCACATTTCACACCAAGTATCCCGGTAAGTCTTGTCTGCGGTTCCTAACGTCTGAAATGAGCCGTTCTCAGGGCTTTCGTAGGCTATACGGATTGATATCTATAGAATACCAGTAACTTACCTTTAATTGAAGCCAAGCTTTTCGATCGCTACTACCTCCTAAAAGTAAGTTTGTGCCACAATTCGTCCCCTTCCTTCCTCCCTTGGCCTCCTAGAGATACCAACCCAAGGCCAGCTCTTTCTCATACGGGTTTGGGCCTGTGCCTAAGATGGACTCAGACCTACCTCATTCGTATTAATGTAGCGAGCTTGACCAAAGTGACGCCGTACTATTGTAAAAGAGGTCTCCCTTTTGACTTATCATACCTAAAGTACTAGGCCAAAAGGATTTGTACGATTGGTGGTTACCGCGCGACACCTCAAAACATCCCACTCCTACAATCAACCACCCCTCAACCACAATGCCTCCACACAAGACAAGCCACCTTACAGAGTTTGAGAAAGGGCAAATAGTTGCTCTGAGAAAAAAAAAATCTCTTTTGGAGAGATTGGAGAGCTCTTAAACCGTCCAAAGAGTACTGTTCAAACTTTCCATGACTACTTCCAAAAGAGGGGTGATGCAAAAAACCTCCTTATACCTGGAAGACCCAAAATTATCGATTCCAGAACTCACCGCCGCCCAGTCAGAGAGTCTAAGAACACATGCCGCTAGACTTTTTCAGAATTGCGCAATGATGTTGCACCACATTCCTCCCTCCAAACAGTCAAGAGAGCTTTAGCCTTAGTCAACATAAAGAAATGGAGAGCTAGGAAAAGAGCTCTTGTAAAGGATGAGCATACTGTTAAGTGGTTAGCTTGGGCAATGAAGTATAAGGATTGGACAAAGGAAGACTTTGAAGGAGTTATCTTTAGTGATGAATTCTTGGTTGAAAAGTCTAAGGATCCTACGAGTATATGGGTGTTCAGAACACCTGAAGAAAAGTGGCACAAAGACTGTATTCATGGGGTTACTAAGGGGCCAGGAGCAAAGCTGATGGTGTGGGCTTGTATTTGGGGCATAAATAAGGGTCCTCTCATTCCTATTTTTGACAAGAGTGTGGATAGATTTGTATATATTGGAGTTTTGGAGGATGGTTTAGTTGATGTCTGGCAGGAGGTGGAGGATACAGTAGGGGATCCTATCTTTCAGCAGGATGGTGCAAGGATACATACTGCAAGAGATACCATGGCTTGGTTTGAGGAAAACAACATACAGGTTATGGAATGGCCAGCCAATTCTCCTAACCTCAATCCTATTGAGCACTGTTGGAAGAGGATGAAGGAAAAGCTACACCAGCACTTTCCCAACATCCACAAGACCAAGGAGGGCCCAGAAACTGTTAGAAAGCATCTAGCAGTAGCTCTAAATCAGGTTTGGACTCAGGATATTGAAGGGAATTTTCTGGAAAGGTTGTGGGAGTCTATGCCTAGTAGAGTTGCTGCTGTCCTAGATGCAAGGGGATGGTATACCAAGTATTGATTTTTTTGTTTTCTAATTTTACATATAGCTTTTCTTATATTTATTGTATGTCTACACATATTTTCAGTTTATTTCAAGTAGTTGTGGTTGTAGGGGTAGTAAATTTATAGTGGTAGTGGGGTTGCCATTGCGTTGCCGGACGGTTCTTTTTGTACCCGTACTTTAGGATAATGAATCTCACTATATTCCCTCCGGAATCCTTTCCATTCCGCTAACCGTCTGTTTCAACAAGGAATCCGGCATGTTGGTCGCAGACAGACTGCTGCTTTCGGGCCGCGTAGTCGAATTACAAACAGGTAACGG
The DNA here is from genome assembly GCA_003070745.1 of Tuber borchii. NCBI lineage: Eukaryota > Fungi > Ascomycota > Pezizomycetes > Pezizales > Tuberaceae > Tuber > Tuber borchii. Next base: position 28,241 of record NESQ01000106.1, read on the forward strand.
CGATTCACACCGTCTGGCTACTACTAACGAACTATTATCGCAGATTGCTAGCACGGGTTCCTCTTATTTTCTACCTCGAGAATAATCCTTGATATAATGCTTAATAGATGTCCTACCCACCCCCGGATCCCCATCGCAAAACAGAACTTCCTTATCGCCATCAGCTTCCTCAACCAAGCCGCTCAATCTTCTAAATTTCTCGGTTTGTATGAGCCATTCTCCAACATCGGCAACACGGCACTCTTGAACATCCCGATGCCGTAACCTAGGCTCAAGGGTGATAGCCAGGTTAGGAGCTGAGACCGACCATCGGTAGCGGTATAGTTCCACACATTATTAAAAGAGTTTGTATTATTATTGAAGTAGTTGTTACTATCATTGGTGGTATGTTGGGATAGGTTCGACTCCTTATTGCTTGCTTCGTTGAAGTGGAATTACTCAGTACTGTTGGTTGATGATATTCCTGGGGGTTGAAGAAGAGCGGGGTCCAGCCGAAGAGAAGCGAGGGTCTCTTGGTGCCACAGAAGTGGCGCATGTCTAGATACTTTCATGGTGTGGAAGAATACCGCAATTAAGCTACAAGAAAGCTGTGGAACTCATTATCATGCTTGTGGCTACCGGTATTGTATCATACCGTACCCCGAAATGTCACGGAGTTTATAACACGGACCACTATTGCACACCCACCCAAATTCTGAGGTTCTGGACAAGCATTGGCTGTATGCAATGGTTGTCAGCCTTACAAGCGTCACAGAATTAGGGGGTATTGGTCTTGTAGGATGAAGCATTGTATACGGGTTTCTAAGCCAAGTCTCTATACATCCTGAGGCAAGGTTAACCCCCCAAAACCGGAAATCTAACTCTATTTACGCCGCGATTCGTTCACATATTCTAGCCCAACCGACGCCTCACCGCCCAAAATTAAACTACTATTTATCCCCAATTTTCCTCCCCTCTGGTTTTTAATCAGACGATACCAATGGTGAAGCTACGATCACACAAGTATGTAGCCCGGAGGTGCGCTTACCTATCTATTGGACGTTACTAATGGCCCCTGGAGGAGAGAAAACGTCTACGTGTATAACCCCATACATCCGCTCATGCCCTAGTGTTCCCACACACGTCCACACTTTGGCGCTCCTCTATATAGTGTGGATTTCCTATTACCTGCACTCCTCGATGCTTCTAATACAAAATTATACTATTAGGATTATTATTATGCCATCAGGGACCGTAGATGCTATAGTATCTAGATGGGAGATCTCTGGTATGGAGGTTAAAGAGCCAATATTGCGTTCCGCTGACACTTTCATCTAGCGATTAGGAAAAAGCTCTATTATCGTTGAGTAGGGTTTTCTCATGTGACCCCGAGGTATTATTTCGCGTCGCTCTCCCAACAAGTTACTATTGAGCATCTAGCGGTCTTAATGAGGCCCTACGGGAGAGGAACGGTAGCTCTCCATGGTAGGTGTTTTCCTTTTATAATTTTTCACAACCGCCTCGAGAGCCCTTGCGCTATCCTACACCCCTTTTCCACAATCTGAAAAATAGTATATATACAGTTTATCTATCAGTTAAAAAAGAAGGTGGGGGGGCTAAACAAAACGGCCGTATATATAGTGCAAGAAAAGAAAAAAAAAAGAAAGGCGCAGGCAAGGATTTCCAGCCAGAGGAAGATCAAATATGATAGGGTGAAGAGCAGAAGCTACAAGCTGAGCCGTTTTGGAACAACAGAATTATTTCGCCCTATAGACTCTAATGCCTCTGTTCACGTAAACTCATAAATCCTCATTCAACTAAGTTAGGGAGTTTGAGAGGAGTGGGATAGCATATGGGCATTACCATTTCATGGGATTTCCCTCGCCGACAAGGGGCGATATCTAACCACGGCTTTCATGAGCAACATACAGTTACATACTCCGAAATGGAAGGGAGGGCGGCGATTTTCACAAGGCGATGTACCCTGGGTCTCGAATCGTGCTATGGGTTGCCGCTTCATGAAGTAGTAGAAGCCCTATCTCCCGCTTATAGCCATGCATGCTGCGAGCATGAGCGATGCTTAGCCTAATTATCCAGCTTGTCAGGGTTGACTTCTTCCCGCCCGAGTAGTATTTTCACCACTCTGTCATATCCACTCTGAGCCGCATGGAAGAGCGGAGTTCGGCCCTCATTATCTGGCTTGTCCGGATGGACTTCTTCCCACCCGGGCAGTATCCTGACAATTCCCTCATATCCACGCCGAGAGGCACACGAGAGCGGTGTTTGGCCGGCATCATCTGACTTGTCAGGGTCGACCTCTTCCTGCCCGAGTAGTATTTTCACCACTTCCTCATTCCCGAGCAGGGCGGCAGACGAGAGCGGTGTTCCGCCGGAAGCACTTGCCTCGTCGGGGTTAACCTTTTCCTGCCCGAGCGGTGCTTTTGCCACTCCCTCATCTCCTGAACAGGCCGCGTACTGGAGAGGTGTTTGGCCCCAATTATCTGGTCTATCTGGGTTAACATCTTCCCGCCTGAGCAGTACTCTGACCACTTCATCATTGCCATTATGAGCCACCCATGAAAGTGGTGTATACCCCCCAAAGTCACCTTTGTTGATGTCATAACAGCCCGGCTGTATCAAAGCAGCTACAAGCTCAACAATTCCGAAGAACAATGCGCAGTGCAGTCCATTAAACGAGAAACCGACATACATATCCCCAAGGTCCAGATACCCAAAAAGCAACCCGGTGGATATATGACCATCATAATCTTGAAACAGCTCAAGCGGGAGCGATCTTGCGCCGTCCAAGAGATCCCTTTTAGCATGGACTCCCCAATATACAGAACAATATTCTAGAAAGGGTATGTCCCAGGGAGGGAGATGTGATTGGCTAAAAGGGCCTTAACCCTTTGAGAATTCAGGTATGTCAAGCAGATCTCTGCCATTCTCGAATGAGGCCTACCCAAAATATCGGGATGGGCGGAAAGGTACTCTTGGAGAGTAAAGTGGACGAGTCGCACAGTTGATGCCTCCTTATCCGCGGTAATAAACCTTTGAGAGCAGCCCACCGGTGTTGAGATCGGTGGGGCGTTGCTGGCGTTGGGATCCCTGGAGCCTAGCTCGACTGTTAGAGCGTGGCAGAGTTGATCCGCCCTCAACGGCCGTTCGGCATGAATAATCCACATCAAGGCTGCTACCCCAAGCTCCGATTTATCCCCACCCTGCGCCTTTATCCGTTCAATCGTCGCCCCGTAAGCATCTCCCAAACCCAACCCATCAGTCATTTTGTTGAGTCTTTCTCGCATCCGATAAATTGTCGATTCTTGTAAGATTGCTTTAAGGTTTAAGGAAACGAGTAGAAACCTAAACATATATATTAGCGGATGATCAGGTGTAGGATTCTCGGTACCGTTGCCCCTACGCACATATGTTTTCCGGAATCTTCTCCAGAATGTCGTCCTCTAGACTCTCGTCCATGGCATTGGGCGTTTCGCCCTCGCTTAATCTGGAGCGAAGGCATCTGATGATATCGCCTTTCTTGGGACTTACTGAGATGCTGATGACTCGCCCGGTAAGACGCTTCTCGATCTCAGCCCTGAACATGGTGCCTTCTAGTCACGAACACTTAAGTGCCAGGGGACTTCTGAAGGATTTTATTCAGCGAATAGAGGATCTTGACTCGTTGTACTCTCGCACGTTCGTCTAGAGCGTCAATGCACATAAATGTGCGCTGCGAGACGTGATGACCTGTAACATCTTCACGATATCGGCTAGTCCCAGTGCGCGTCCGCCAATGGCTTTCTTCTGCACTTGAAATGCCTGGAATATTTCCTGCGGAATCCTTTCAATTCCACTAACCATCTGTTTCAGCAAGGAACCAGTGTATTGGTTGCAGACTGCTCCTTCCTCGATGCAAAGTCAAAATAAAAACACGTAACGATGGTGTTTTGTCCTCTCGCCTGATCGCATAGCCTATCTACTACTAGCGAACTATCATCGCTGTTTGTTAGCTCAGGCACCGTCTCTTCCCCGGGAGAGTAGCCCTGCTACCTGATAAATGTCTTACCAGCTCTAAGGTACGAGAACTTTGCAGACGCGGCTGTACTTAGTGCATCATTTACCTGGGCAAACTCGCTAGCCTTATCTTCCAACCGGTAGAAACGCTTTTCGACACTGCTGTAGGTCTGTAATGTTAGCTGATTTTAACACAATGGATTTCGTGAAGCTATAGCGGCACTTTGATTTTGGCGGACCCAGTATTGGGGGAACTAGCTGTTTGATTGACAGACACAGGCTCCTTGTCTTTAGACAATAGCTCTTTCGGTGAACTAAACTCCACACTTGTCTTGGAATTATGAGAAATGTCAGGCCTGGGAGTGGTCATGGTGAGGTATCTCGCAATAGGTAGCTGTCGGTTGAGAGGGAACCGGGTGGTAAATTGGAAAGTTTTGAAATGGGTTTCGTCCCTGGTTGACTCTGGGGCTGAGAATGATGGGTTATGCTTATGTGGGTTGTGTATGATAGAGGTTGTGTGTGGTGTAGGGTTTGCCTTGTGGGGTTTGAGTGTGTGATGGGCCCTATCGCTGATGGTGTTGTGGTGACGCAATTCGCTTGTGCCCTGGTCCCGAGATTCTGCCACGCCCGGCAAACAGTTAAGCTTAATTTCACTTATGATACAAGAACTTAGCACCCACACCTCGACCAACTCCACCCACCACAGAGAAATAACCAAACAATTAACCAGCCGAAAACATCACCAATCAGACACACCAACCCCGCATGCCGCGACAATGATTAGCACTATAATTCGCGGCTGCATCTTGCATCCTCGTACTCTCTCATTCCCTAGTAGGAGCCCTAGGCGATATAAGACTAGCGTAGCGATACTCCACCAAGCTATTCCACTACCCATTATCAATGGTATGTTCAAGCCGCCAAAGCCTGGAGGTTCCGCCTCGCCATCTTGTGTACGCTGTGTTCACAATCCGCGGATTGACCGGTACGAGACTAGGTTACAGGGATGCATGCGCAGACATCGCTTACGCTGTGCACACACCAAACGATCCGAACATAAGCATCATAACTCCTGCACCACATCCAAACCTGGCCACCGACGCCGGCTGGTTGTTCCCGATACTCAACCCGGGATTCTAGCGGAGAGAGCCGCCGGCGCGTAGACGATCTGGGCAAACACCCCTGTAGTTGTTGACCACCCGCTCATTATTCCTTCCCTCCCATCTTAAATAAAACTGATAACAAACCCGCCAAAGGTAGTAGAGGTTGTCGACTACGAGGCCTTCACGAACAAGCTACTCCAACATCACGGTTTCCCCACACCAAAGAGCTGGCTACTGGAGGGCGACCAGAAGCGGTCAACCGAACGGCCGGGCCAGCCGGTGTAAGACCCCCCGTACCCCACCATTCCCAAGCCCGCCCGCTGAAAAGGGAGCGAGGGGGTACAATTGGTAAATGGATTTGTGGGTATGTTGGATGCCCTCAATGACCTTCTCAACATCTACAGTGTTGTCTTCGTAGAGGAGCTTTTAGAGGGTGAGGAGGGAACCGTGACACTCGTGCCTGATGGCCAGGGTAATTTTATGGCATTGCCGATCGTGCAGCGATTTGACCAGGTTTCCGGGGTGATGCCGTGGAGTGGACACGTTCCAGTTACTAAAACCTCTAGGGTCCTGTCTGCGAGGGAGGAAGATTCATGGTATCGGGCTGCCAGGATCGAGTGCCAGAAGGCCGCAGAGCTGTTTAAACTTACTAGCGTTACCAGAACTAGTGACGAGCTATCTTCAGTAACCCAATATATCTTTTCTAGACAGGTAGATCCTGAATGTGCTTCACCGGCTAACCATCCCCGAGGCTCCGGTGCTCTGCTCTCTAGGAATCAATGCGGCGGACAAAAGTGATGAAAACAACGGCAAAAAGAGAGAAAGAGTACATTCTCTGACATTGGGGAAAGGGGGGGAGAGCAAGAAAGGCAACAGGGCTGAAAAAGGCAATAAAAAAAAGAAAAGAAAAGGAGACCCCGGAGAAGAAAGACATTCTTCTCAACAGTTTTTGCTACCGTCTGTGCGAGTAACTCTGGATGCGGCTTGGGCTTGCTCGGCGGCGAGTTTTAGAGCTTGATTTTTTGCGGCTTTCTGGATCATTTTTTCGACATCGCCGGGCTTTGGACTTTTCGAGAGTTCACCCTTGATGAACCAATACAGGAGCTGTATTATAAAGTCATGTTAGTGTTTAGTTAATTAACAAGTGTTTTCTGAATCACTTACAGCTCCCCCCATTCCACACACTGCCGTGAGCAAAATCCCATTTTGCCATTTTATAGTTCCAATGTTCCCATCAATCCTTCCGATAGCCTAGTTAACAAATAATCACCGAAACCATGGCCTTGGTAACCTCCACAGGTCTGTCAGCCATAAGAATCCAATGCAAGGACGAGAAAAAACTTACTCTTGAGCTCCGAAAGCTCTTAAGGAACAACCTTATCAAACTCAGTCTCGGAGAGCCCATCGCGGAAGTAAATGATAGCAGCAGGATCACGTTTAGCTTGTTCTTGGAAGCGTTTCAATAATTCCTCAGCTATGGCACCAAAGTCCTGAATAACCTCCTGCCCAGCATCTTGACAACTTGTAACTGATGAGTACTTTGCGCAACGGCGGTCATAACTTGCGGAGATCGCAGTAAAGGTTGGTGGCGGGGGATTCATTCTGCCCTGCGAGGGGCTCGAATGTGAGGCGTCGTAACCCATAATCTTTGCCGGCTGTTTGATCAGAAAGGGGTCTTCAATAACCGTATTAGATCTACCAAGCTTAACATTGACCTTGAGGGCAATATTCCCCAAGTACTGAAGCTGACCCTTCAGGTTGAAACATTTCTCCAAAACCATGCACTGCGAGGCAATTCCGAAGGTTGTGTCGCAAATTTTCTTAAGAGTGCAGTACGACTTGACTGCGGCATTTGGAAGAATGAAAATTAAGAGATTAGGCCTAACAGCATTGCTCGTCTGAAGCTTTGATATCAACTCATGGATCTGACGCTGAAAATCTCCTTGCGGATTGGCCATGGCCCACTGACAGGAACATCTAGGGTTTGACGCGACTCCATAACTAGAAAATTGTTGTCCACAGGTCTTTGTAAATGTGTCAATGCCTCTTTCGTCAACCCGCATAGTATGGCCCCGTTCCGGACACTGCCGTGAGCAAAATCCCATTTTGCCATTTTACAGTTCCAATGTTCTCATGAATCCTTCCAATAGCCTAGTTAACTGTCAGTACTAAAAACCGTAGCAAACTTTATAAACTGTGTAGTCATAGCTCCTTGAAGGAACTCTTTCCAGCGTTCGGCCTATGACAATGTCAGGTATGCTACAAAAATTAAAGGAAGGATTAAAAAATAATACGTCGTCAACAAAGCACAACTCAAGGGGGTATTTGTCTCCTTTTCTAGTAATGAGTGGTGGAATAGCTTGGTGGAGTATTGCTACGCTAGTCATTCATCACCCTGAGCTTGAACTAGGGAATGAGAGGGTGCGAGGATGTAAGAGGGGGCCACGTGTGAAAGTAGTAACCATTGTTGGATTGTGCGAGGTTGACGGGTCTGATTGATGATGTTTTCGGCTGGTCAGTTGCTTGGATCTTTCTCTGTGGTGGGATAGGGTGGAGTTAGTTGAGGTATGAGCATTAAGTGGTTGTAGATTAGGTGAGCGTTGGCGAGGGGACACCCTCAGCGAGGGTTGGCGTGACTTCACACCAAATTTCCGTGCTCCTGAAAAGAAACTGCTAACAAATCTCTGCCAAGCCTCGCTGAGTGTGTCGCCTCGCTGAACGCTCACCCGCTGTGGCGTAGGGCAGCATCCTAGGGTAGTTTTAGCAGTCAGGAGAGCGTTTGCGCGCCCACTAAACACCCCACTTTGTCTAGTGTGGAGAGTCCTCTGCTTACAACGAACCTAGCTAACGGAACACAACCACCACCCAGGCAATCATCAAATAGAGAGTGATCTCTCCTATTTCAATTGGGTCCGGTGTTTCCTATTTTATTCTATCCTAATTCACCCCTTTTAGACAAGCGCAACCACACACGACAATCAGACAACCTCTATCATACACAACCCGCACAATAACCCATCCTAGAGCTAACTAAAAACGAAACCCAATTCAAAATGTTCCAATTTACCACCCCGTTCCCTCTCAACAGACAACTACTTATCGCGAGATACCTCACCATGACCACTCCCAGGCCTGGCATCTCTAATATTTCCAAGACAAGCGTGGAGTTTTGTTCACCAAAAGAGTTGTTGTCTAAAGACAAGGAGCCTGTGTCTGTCGATCAAACAGCTATTTCTTCCAATGTTGGGTTTGACAAAATCAATTTTGTACTGGTATAGCTTTACTAAATCCATTGGGTTAAAATTAGCTAACATTACAGGCCGATAGCAGTATCCAACAGCATGTCTACCGGTTAGAAGATAAGGCCAGCGAGTTTGTACAGGTAAGTGATGAACCAAGTATTGTAGGTTATTAGTACTGACAGTCTGAAGCGCCACCATAATCGCTTCTTTCCCCTCGATAAGGGCGATAAGAATGGGAATATTGCCGTCGGTACCATGGTTGAAAACGGACATGGCAAAGATATCTTTATGGTTTCGCACGCTGGTCTTCAGGGAACTGTTCACCCTACCCACTACATGATGTTACATGACGAGAACATCCTCACTGCTGTGGACTTTCAGCGTATTTGTAACAACGTTTGCTATGCATATGGACGTGCTACTGTTTCTGTTAGCATTGGTTGGTTATCTTGTCCCCGTTTTGGATTAATATCGTTCTAACCAAGTCTCGATTTCTAGCTCCGCCGGTTTACCACGCCAACCTCGCTGCGATCGCGCTCGCTCTCATGTCGGCATACTAACCAAGGACAGAGTGAACTTTTGCAAGTCTACGACATTCTCAAGTACTCTATGGTGATTCTTTACCCATTTGCCTCCTTGCAATACTTGTGTGATTGGATCACTGACATTTTTGTGGCATAGTGGTGGCAGTAATTGATGGATACCTTCCTGCCTGTCCTGGTGTTTGGGTCTTCCGTCCACCTTCGGTCAAAGGGTTGCCTGTATCATTTTTTTTCTTTTCATGACTAAGTGGCCTACTGTTTTTCTTGTCTCTCATCTTGCCATACTCTAGAGTATCTCTAGAGGTTATAGGCTGAGCGCCATTTCTATCAGTATGTACAGTCACTTTGAATAAAACTACTTTAAAAACTCATCGACATGGTCATAACCCCGCGGCCCCCATCGCGTGTGATAGGTTAGCTGTGGAGCTCAGCATGTTCCCCTCGAAGTCTTAGAAAATTGCCTATGTTGGAGTGTTCTCGTTGAGTACAGTTAAGAACCTCTGGTAGGAATCTAGAGAAATCTGTATCATACTGGTTGGCCATTAACGAAGAAAACCGGTTTTCCAAATCACTAGACTATGGTCATTGCGTAAAATGAAATTACATATACTAAACTCAACAGATACATGTTGGATCAATAGTTCATTCCGGCGACTAAAGCCTTGAGGTTCCTCCTCACCCGCCTGCGTACTCCTTGTGTTCACAGTCCACTGACTGACCGGCTCAAAACCAGGTTACATGATGCATGCACAGACATCCCTTACACAGTGTATTTGCTAAACGATCTGAATATAAGCATAATAACTCCTTCGTCACGTCTAAACCTGGCTACCGCCGCCAGCTAGCCATTCCCCGATACTTAACCCGATATTCAAGCGGCAATAGCCGCAAGTGTGAACACGATCGGGCAAACCAGTGTTCTCAATGGTCTAGGGGCCCGCCAGGGCCCGGAGGACGGACTGCCAAGAGCCCGGGACAGGATTAGACTGCAGAAAGTTTGCCGTCCTCATCGGTGAAATCTAAAACGGCCGTCATTTGCGAGGACGACAGGCCTGGCAATCTGAGACACTAATATGGAGTATGTGCATGAAGACTGCGGGTGTGTTGTGGGAATTGTAGTCAACGGTGGGGGACTTTGGGGGACGGTAGGGGACTGTGAGTGATGACCGGTGACGGTGGGCAACCACAGTCCCAATGAAGAAACGCCAGGGATAGCAGATAATGGTAGGGGATGGGGAACTGTCGGTGAATACTAGTGAGTTCACGTGAAGGATAAGATACTAGGAGTCCAATTAGCAATAGAGTCGTCATAGATCGAATGGGATTATGAAGTGGGGGAATATGTTAAGGTGGTATCGAACACCGTTAATAGAAAGGCTGTAAAGTTACCAATTGTTTAAAATAGAAGAGAGTATCTACAAATTGCAAGATCGGCTTGATACAGTAATTCACCACCAAGTTTGACTTCATCTATTTTCACAACTCGATTCTACATTTTCTATAAATTAAGTTATCCAGTACGTCAATTCCGCTTGAGAATTCAGCATCAGAAGAAACCCGTAAGTCGTCCGTCCTGGTTCTTACTCAAGAATGACCGACTCCCCCGTTGCGAACACTTAGGCAAACACCCTTCTATTTGCCGATTACCCGCTCATCACTACCTCCCTCCCACCTTACATAGAACTAATACCAAACTCGCCAAAAGTAGTAGACGCTGTCGACGACAAGGTCTTCACGAACACGCTACCCCAATACCACGGTTCCCCCACACCAAAGAGTGACTGCTAGAAAACCACCCGAGGCCGTCAATCAAACGGTTGACCCAGCTAGTATGCGACTTCCCATACCCCGTTATCGTCAGGCCCGTCCGTGGAAGGAGTAGCGAGGGGGTGCAATCGATGACCGGGTTTTTGGGCAACAGTTTACTAGGCAAGAGCAAGCATCGAGGGAGATATCGGTGCGATCAAGCGGCAGAATAGCATTCTACTCACATCGGTGTTCAGAACGGGGGGGGCGGTGAGTAGTTCAGAAAACACTTCTTGATTGTCTGAGCACTAACAAGGCGTTAAGGTACCGCTCCTTTTTTGTTTTATCAAGGGAGAGCTATCGAGGAGGCCGAAGCCAGGTGATCTCGAAAAAATGGTAGAGAAAGCCACCAAAAGCCACACCCAAACAACTCGGAAGAGCAAGCCAAAGAAGCACAGTCACACTGCCCCCACCGTTCGGTACCCCACCACCCCACCTGCCGGAAGCTATAACCGACTTCTCCTGCTCCAACAGTTTCACAGCCATGAACTCAATCCAAATAATGCAAAAGATCGTCAAGAACAAGTCACATCTCAACCTCACTCTCGTTCACTACAAGTCATCTACTATCCTCCGCACATGGTCAAAATGCCCAAAGGGGGATTTGCGCCGGCACACACTACAGGTGTTCCAGGGGCAAGTATCCCGCTGGGGCCGTAAGTGGCGGCGGTAGTGATGGGCACGATCAGATCATGATCGAGTTTTGCTCGACTATAGTCTGCTCGATCATCTTGAATCATGACCAATCACTCTTGTAACTTGTGGGATATATCACGAACACAAGAAGAGATTCCTATTGCAATTAAGTGTAAAGAACAGCCAAAGATAAGAGAGAAAACTATGGTGACGGAAAAGAGAAGCAAACATTACTGGGTAACCTCGGCAAAGGTAGAATAGAACGAGTGCGGTGAGTTTTGTGGCCAATACGTAATCACTTTTCCAACATAGCTTTGTTGATTGGTGATGTGATGAACTTATATGCTGGGAGTCTACCCGCACACTAGGTACCAATTCTTCCGGCCAGACTTTGCTTTATTAGTTCTTCAACAAATTGCCATCCTGACTACTGACGCTGTCATAATGCCACCGCTCCCATCGTTTCAGGTCTATGCCAGCCAGGGAATACCGCCAATGATTCTAGATCAGCCACAAATTACCATGATACCTAAGTGAAGGATAGGGCAGGGATCTTCTGTTCATGTTATAACATGGGTGTAAACACTCGTAATCCATATTGAGTGAATATTCCCTACCTAATAGACACAAAATCGATCATACTCGAGCATAGTCGACGATAATCGACTATACTCGATGATGCTCGAGCAGTGGCCATGATCGATCACTCGATCAGGCTCTACCCATTTGATCGATCATTCGATCATGGGGTCCCCTCGATCATGATCGTGCCCATCACTAGGCGGCGGTCAAATATGCGCATCATCACCTCGTTAAGCCTTTTCTTAAGGCTAGAGCTAACAGATAACTTGCTCCTCCGCAGCGACGTGGATAGTTGGGCTGGGGGAGCTGGCAGCAGGAACCAGCTCTCATGAGTCTTACGTATTTTTATAATGTTAAGGAGTATCTGAAGCGTATGGGCACTAACATCAAAGTGATGGAGACAGAAAGACACATATTGGGTGGGAGATTGGCAAGATATAGGTTGTGAAAGATGCTATGGGATTTGAGGGGTGGGGAGATAGGGTGCTGTTCTTCCTGTTTTTCTTTTGTAACTTGGCGCTAGATAAGATATCCCTTGTTTCACTTTTGTTTTCTTTCCCTCTATCATTGCTTAGTGTGTGTAATGTTGTAGCTGGGGGAATAGATGCTAAGGTTATATCAAGTTGATTATGTGTTGGCGCTCTATAGGATAGTAGTACTGGGTAGCTAAATTGAGTCTTGGGAGCCATAACTTATGATAGGTTATAAGCTTGTTATGAGGTTACCTCGAACAGTCCCCTTACTGGCTAATACAGTACTATCCTAATACCCTGTTCACAATATATTCCAAGTACAAAATGAGACATTCTAGCATACATACAGTGACCTGAGTTCTTCTAGCAGGTCGCTTAAATACAGTCAATAGTCTTCAGAAATACCAACACATCACAGTTCTTGAGTGATAATCTATGAAGTCACTCTTAAGCTTGGTGACAGCAGACCCACTTGCTGCCCAGCTAACCGATGTAATTATGAAGCTGACCACTTTCCCATTAGACGAAGGCTTTCTCTATCTCCTTCTGATGTAATTATTTGCCAGCCTTTTTCCCCTCTGCAATAGGTAATATCTTTCATATACGACTCCCATTCCGGCCAGTACTGGTAATCCTTGGAACATGTCGGTATATTGGTTGACCAAGAACAAGTTACCAAGTAAAATTGAAAGTTCAGTTTGTCTGGCTTGAGAGTCTCCACCTGAAAGAAAACCTTATTTTGAGCAGTAGAGCACACTGGTGTATTACTGGTTATTGAGCTGTGATGACCGAAACCTCAGGGAAGCCACATTGCACGACTCACATAGGAGGTGGAGCCAGCCCCTCGTCCTAAATATTCTTATCTAGATTACACCATACACGATAGAATCGTGCCACGTAGCATATCGCTTCGGCAGGTATTTCATGACCCTACGTCCACCATAGCTATCTTCAAGGACAAAAATACCAATTAATCCTACATAATTAGACCTTCAGGAAGGGGCTCTGAATTACTCTCAAAACAACAATATATAAATTTTTAAACCAATAAGTTAATATAGATTTGCAGTTCTATGGTAAGGCAGTATAAGATCCGTATTAGCACTCAGTATACACCATCTCCATAGGTACTAGTAGATTCCCAACACACAAAGCGACATACCGGTTTGTTTGCTTGCTCCCCCCCCCCTTCCCCACCTAGATATCAGTACCCCTCTTCTGCTCCACCAAGCAACCCTTCCTCCTTTCTTTCTTCCCTCCGCTTTCCCTTTCCTAAACACGCTACGCACTACATCAATACTCTACCGTTAAAACAACTTCACTTCGATCAAAATGGTTAAGGCTGGCAGGTGCGCTTTGAGTTTGTTTGTCTGACACTTGCTATTTCGACTTGCTTGCTTCTCTCTGCATCAATTGTCAGAGCACTTTCATCCTTTGAGGATTTAATTTCATCTCTACTTGGCTTCCACAGCTATTTCGTTTTAACAGAGTGGTATTTGCTAATTTAATATAGTCGCTGTCGTCCGCGGGGACTCCAACGTCTCTGGAACAGTCACTTTCGAGCAGGAGAGCGAAAACTCTCCCATCACCATCACCTACAGTATCACTGGCAATGATCCTAACGCCTTGCATGGCATGCACGTCCACCAGTTCGGTGACAACACCAACGGATGTACTTCTGCGGGCCCTCATTTTAATCCCTTCGGCAAGAGCCATGGTGCTCCCACCGATGATGAGGGACACGTTGGAGATTTGGGCAACATCCGGACTGATGCTCAAGGCAATGCTGCGGGAAGCCTGAGCGATAAACTCGTCAAGTTGTGTTGAGATTTGTTCGGTTACTATGAGACTCGCTGGGACGAGAATGCAGTCTTTATTGAGAAACTAAACGAGATAAAAAGAAAAGAAAAGAATGATATGTAGAAGACGAAGGCAAGTAAAAGCATTAAACAATTTCAAAGGACAACACGGTTGCTCTCGTACGGTGCTCGCAGGCAGATCAATCAGGTGCTTAGGTGTGTACGTCGTCTGCACCACAAACACAGAACTTTACACATGTACATAGTATCGACTATCACCTAAGCCTCATATCTCCGGTGCCTTCAGTTCTCACTAGTGGTATTTCCTAACAAGTTGATTAGCCCCGAGAGCATTCTAGGAGTATGCTTGTCCTTTGTCTGAGGAGGAGAGTGAGTGAAGACGGAGACAAGCTGACAGGTGTTTGCAGCGTACCATCGTTGTTCACGGTGGTACTGTTGATCTTGGCAAGGGTGATACCCCCGACTCTAAGATATCCGGAAATGCTGGTCCTCGCCTTGCTTGTGGCATGTCTCCCACCATTTTGCTTGATTTAAATTTGTCTATAGCTGTTAACTTGGATCCTAGGTGTTATAGGAATCTCTGCTTGAGCAGTTGGGAAAAAAGAAAAAAAAAGCTACTTGAACAGGCTGGAGTTTGGTATCAGTTCAGCTACCTTCGGGACTAGTTAGGGCTTTGGTTTTTTAATGAAATATCTTTAACCTCGTCAAAACCACAGGTTCTTTGTTGTGTTGCTGTGATTGCCTCGTGAAGTTAATTGTGATTGCCCCCATGGCACATAGTGCTAGTGTGCCGCCATTATATCATCAGCGTGTATCACCCTACCGGACCCCCCAATGCAGCCACAATTTTGGAGGATTTTCTCTAAGTGCTAAGAGTTACCCGGATGTATAATAAGATCCTCAAGCGGGAAGAAGCAAAGCCAACATCTACGGTACATAGTGTTCGTCCCTCGCACCGAGTGGCCACGAACCAACTAGCATTGCGTGTTATTGTAGACTTCCTACTAAGTTAGTAAAAGCCGCTAAAAACTCTTCTTTTTTTCCTTCTCAATAGTACTCTTTTTGATTAACACACCGCAACCCGCTAAATTCAAGAATCCACAGTATCCCCAATCCACTATTGCGAAACTCTCAACGCAGGCAGTGAACGCTATTTGACCCGAATTAAACCTATAATATAATATCATACAGCTCCCAGTGAACGCAATAGCGCGATCAAATCAATTTTTAAAATAGCCAATCCTCGAGGAACTTTAGACCTCCTTTCTCTGGAGATAAAGGTTACTATGCATATATTCAGGGAACAGGTAACTAGAAAGGTAATAATGCCCGTAGATCTCACTAGAATTCATTGTGGCAGACAAAGCTATCCGCTGCCGTACTCTGGTGATATGCACGATACAGTGCTCCAGAGCTTGTTAGACAACTAGGTTAGCTAAGCGCCGGAGCTGGTTTTTTTTCGGCGAGTCTCTCCATCAACCGAGTTGTCACGTGCCTTGGTGGTGCATAGACAGCGAGCTCCGGCGCCTTCCCGCGGGCTCAGATTAACGATTAGGGCGATGTGACAACCAAAGGCCGTACTCGAGTAGTCGCAATTAGGTATCAACGCCGCTCCTCCCAATCTTTAATCCACGCCCAAGTCGAATGGGTATTTCTTTATTCAACCCCCCTTTTAAAGGTGCTATACGGACAGCAGAATTAGGCTCTCGAGGGCACTTTATGTATTTACAAGTCCTTATCCCTTGTCGAGGGCATGATCATGGATCTTGGCAAGATTCCCCTTTAACCTGCTTGAATGGTTTACCAATACATTGTGAAGAGAATCGCAAAGTTGTCCCCGGCAGGCTTACAACTCGACTGTGAGCACGAACAGTATCCTAGCAATACCTTGGACTTGACTCCTTTGAATTTTATTACGCGAAGCAGAGGACCAATACTAAGTACTCATCCGAACTCTCTTTGACTTCAGGCCCAAGTCGAGCACAGCAAAACTCATGTATGGATGATGCCCCCCATGCTGTCTTAGTCAGCAGGAACAGTCCGAGTGCTAGCTCATGCACCTGTAACACCGGCTGTAGCGGCCCTGATCCCGTTCAGACTTTCAACCCTCAATACATAAGGGAGGGTGTTCGGGTTTTTGCGGTAGAATTTCCTGCTGTACGGTAAATCCCCTTGATGTTTGGGGTGAGGATCCAAGGTTGGAGGGGACTATCTCACCCCCGGCTATTGCGGTGTGTCAAATAGAAATGGCGCTGAGCCGTATATTATATGGAGTAGCATCGTACGCCTGGAGCCTGGGTGCACAGGCAGCGGTATGAGTTGTGGGGTATGCTCGGTTGTGTCTACCCTCCCTATAGTAAAAATCCTAACAAATTGACCATGTCGCAATCTCATGTCGGGGAAAATAGCAACTCTTTCAATAACAATACAAACTCTTTCAATATCATTGTGAATAACTTTGGTAGTGCCGATGAGAGGGCTGAGATTCTCGGA
This sequence comes from Tuber borchii, assembly GCA_003070745.1. NCBI lineage: Eukaryota > Fungi > Ascomycota > Pezizomycetes > Pezizales > Tuberaceae > Tuber > Tuber borchii. The sequence continues at coordinate 44,931 of NESQ01000106.1, forward strand.
TGGCTATCTCTACTCGAACCTCAAATACGGCACCATGATATTAGAGCCCACCGGGTCAAGGAGGTGGAAGACCGGCTCTTCCGAACAGAGGAATATCAGAATTGGTTCGACGGTATTCGCTACGGGGAATCCGATAATTCAGTCTTGTTTTTGCTACGGAGATCCGGGGGTCGGCAAAACCTACATCAGGTGAGAAATGATATTCCCGGCGAAGCAGGAGTGTTGCTAAGAACCTGCGATGTTAGCTCCTTAGTAATAGATAGGTTATGTGACTGGGCAAGGGGACGAAATGCTGCAGTTGCGTGCTTCTGCTTTGACTTCACTGCCCAGAAGGTGCAATCTCCAACGACCATGTTGGGTTCCCTCTTGAAGCAGGTTGTAGGTGGATTCAAAGAGAATCCAGCAGAGATCATCTAGGCTTTCCGAGACCATGGAAAAATCATCGGGGGCCGGAAATTGGAACTAGATGAAATTGTATGGATGTTACAGGATATCTCATCATCACGGACCACCTTCATACGCCTTGATGCTTTGGACGAATGCATGGCCGAGTATCGGGCAAAGCTGCTTGATTCGCTAAAACAAATTCTACATAAGTCTCACAGCACACGGATATTTCTAGCTGGAAGATTACATACCCGGGATGAGGTGGAAAAACATCTTGCTGGGAGGGTAGTGACTATATCCGTTACATCTACAAAGGATGACATCATTCGATTCCTCCGAGCGAAACTAGAAGAGGATACAACACATGATGCCATGGACAAGAACTTGGAAAAAGACATTGTGAAGAACATTCCCGAGACTGTTTCAGATATGTAAGCAGGGTGCAAGGGCGCTGGCGAAAATGTATAAAGGTGTGCTAAGCAGTCTAAAATTTCCACCTTTGCAATTGGGGTGAAAATCCTACCAAAAACCAGCTTTCCATGACAAAGAAAAAAGAAAAAAAACTTCATTTTACTAGGGGGGGGACATCTCCAATGCCCTAGCACAAGATCCATTCATTCCAGTTCTTATATTAATAGTTCTTATACCGGTACCCCGGGCCCAATCCTCCTGCAGCACCTTTCGTAAGGGACCGTTTGGGTTCAGTGCGCAGCCATTCAATTCCACCAAAGCCCCAACAATAGAGTGACTTTCCCAACACTTATCGGCGGTCCGGCGTATAGGTTTGCCTAAGAGCCCAGAGCCCCATAGAATCTCCGCAGGATATACAAAAATCACTTGTATGGGCATCCTAATTCTATATTAGCTTTCTTGTTCTGCAAGGGGTTTATATAAGTTTATCTAGAGCCTCTCTCGTACTGTGAACTAATGGAGGATGCCACTTCTACGGATAAGATACATCGTAATTGCTAGTATTATACCACACTCTCCACTCCTCAGAGACGATATGCTAAGATATACAACAGACTAACCAGGACTGAGCACATACATTCGTCTCCCCGTTGGCAAAGGCAGCCTACGACTTGGGCTTTAGCACTTTCCTTCACGACAGGTATCGCCCCAGCCTATCGAGGGAAACCCTATTTTCCCCTCAGACCAGAACTGCCGATATGATATAGCAAGCACTGTACGAAACTCCCCCCTCTCTCATTCGAGGAAATATATTACTCTCGCATACCTCAAGAACCCGAATAATAGGCCAAGATTCCGGTCCTTAGGGCAAAAAAGAATCAAAAAAACGCCCGACTTTACTAGGAAGGCGACCAATCACTGAAGTTCTTAGGTTACTTCTCAGTGCTTGTATCTGACAATAAGTGTCTGAAAATGCCGCTACACCGCACACCCCCACTTAACTAGCGAAAAAAGAAAGAAAAACCTATCTCATTTTTAGATACCTTATGCCGGATCCAAGCGCTTCAGGTAGAGGTTCGAGTATTGAGGTAGCCCAGTGCCTGTCATCCTGAGCCTCCGATCATTTACGTAGATATTAAGAGCACAGCGCAGGACAGTGACACCTGTTGGGTAGTCGTGGGAAAAGTGGAGCTCACACTGGCCATTAGGCAACCACAACTACCGACCAACTTTTGCTTTCAAGGAGAGAATGACCACACTTATATACATGAAACTTATTTCAATACAAGTTCTAGTTGTTAACTCTCGCCTTTTGCCATTATCAGAGAAAGAAATTTTGTCGCTGAGGAGAAATAGGTTATTAGGGCGGGGGTGATGCCTCATTTTACCGTGTACTGTACCAAGCCACAAATGTAAACTCCACTCTTTCCCACGACTGCTGCGTTGCTCTAGCAGCCGACCTTAATTTGATGTTGCGGCGGCTACTACATCTATGAGCCAACCAAAAAGTAAAGATTTAGGAATCTACCTCTCCGGTTTGATGACTAATTGCTTTCCGTTTGTGGGATCTTGAATCAATTCGGCTGTGAATGTTTTGGGAATCAACTATGATAGACCCGTTGGCCGGAAAGATGTGGAAGAATTGGGAAGAAGGTATGCGAAGATGCTTGAAAACATTGTCATTTCAAGGAACTAACGTACAAGAAATCTATAATGAATCGAGAAGAGAGAAAGAAAGCCCCAGATGCCATTCTCCCGAAAGCCGCTCCCTTCTGCAGGTAAAAATGAAATAAATAAATAACGACAAACGGCCACACTAGCCCGCTAGCCCGCTAGCCCGCGAAAAAAAAGAGGACCCCCCGGCAGACCGAAAAGAGAGGGTATAGGTATGGGAACACCCTCAACTCTAGCAAGATTTTCCACTCAAGAATATTCGACCGCCCTGCTAATACTAGTACTATGACAGCTTCTCACGAGCAAGGCGTTTCTTGTGCTTCCGGCTCCCAATTGTATTGGCCTTTTCCTTCGTCTGATAGTGCCCCCGATTCTCCTGCGTGCTCGAACGAAGTACAAGAGTGTCAAAACCAGGATCGACCAATCGCATATGTCCGTGGACGATCGGTGCTTTGAGGAGGAGGGTATTGGTCGCGGCCGTAGGTTCGGGCGTGATGAGTGCTCAGGTTGGGTTGGGGGGGGGGGTGATCCTAAGACGAACTATTCTGATAAGGATTGCGGCTCTGATTATTGATGTAGTTTCCGTCAGGATCCCTGCTCCCACGAGCTCCGAGATACCCTACCTGACTAGGGGCACTGGAAAAATTAGCCGGAGTGCCCGAACTACGTGCATGATATCGGGAATATGCGCCGTTTGGGCGACCAGCAAAGCTAGTATTCGAGCCATTTGAGAATTCAGAGGGAAGTGAGGGGCTCGAATGTCCTTGAGAATTTTGGCGAGAAGAGCCCTCACGAATGCGATGACCATCTGAGTAACCCCCACTGTTGGCCAGACTTCCCGGAGGCCGACTGGGATCTCTAGGCCCCCTCTCTTCCCTCATATTCTCCCTAACTGGGCTCTCCACTGCCTGAATAAGACTTCTTTCTCGCAGTATAATCCCTACAGCACTCGGATCCAGATACCCCATGCACCGCTCACCCTGCAGCTCAGAAGCTAGAATGTCTACTTCGATGCAGAGGTATAAAAGGTTCTTCCCCACAAATCTCTGATCAAAGTCCTCTTTTACCATCAGCACCGGCCTACCATTCGAAGCCGCTGGGGAAATAGGGAGGAAGAACTGCCGATTCTCCTTCGCAATCGCCTCCCAACCCTTCTGCCCTTGTGTTGTTGATCACCTATAACTCTTAGTAAGACTCCCTGCGGACAGATCGGTTCACTCGAATCGGGGGAAACATACATCACGGGAACCCAGCCACCAGACAACTCCTCTATTATAATCCACGGAGGCCTCTTCCTATTGGCATTTGGACCATCAATAGCGTTGAGACGTACCCAGTCCGTATCCTGCATCGACGGCTTCGGCTTACCGGTCCAGAATATCCTACCGACTCTAGGAGGGTAGCTTAGGTAATTTCGGAGACTTCCTCGACCGGCTTGCTCCTGAAATTTGGGAGGCCCTTCAACGCCGTCCTCCGCGGTTGGTCAGAGCTCTTATTCTCAATACCTCGGTCTATCATTGCTGCTGGTATGACAGTGTAATGGTGTATATATGTTCCCATATAGATGGAAGTATATCTCTCCACCCGGTGAAGAGTGCCTTGATGAGCGGATGAGCGTATAAGTACGGTAACTGTAAAAACTCGAAGAGAAGACCGGCGTGCTGTGTCGTTTAAATTCTTCCTGTGGAAGAGGGGTAGGCGAGTTAGAGCAAACTCACCGCTCAGCGTTACGATAAAGTACATATTTGATGGAATACTATTCTGTTCCCTAGAGTATAAACTGAAGGGGAAACGCGAGTGCCAAGAAATGCCCAAAAACCACCAACGCATTACCCACGGCTCAGGGAGAGTGGTGCCCATGTCTAACAACACCCAAAAGTACGAACTAGTGGCGAGCTACCTTCAGTAACCCACTGTACCTTTTCTAGACAGGTAGCTCCAGAGTGTGCTTCACCGGCCAACAATCACCGAGGCTCCGGTGCTTTCCTCTCTAAGAATCAATGCGGCGGACAAACGTGATGAAAACAACGGAAAAAAGAGAGAAAGAGTAAATTCGCTGAGATTAGGGGGAGGGGGAGAGCAAGAAAGGCAGCAAAAGGGCTGAAAAAGGCAATAAAAAAAAGGAAAGAAAAAGCAGACCAGGAGAAGAAAGAAATTGAGCTAAACAGTTCTCGCTACCGTCTGTGCCTTAGTAACTTTGGATTCGGCTTGGGCTTGCTCGGCTGTGATTTTTAGACCTTGATTTTTTTGCGGCTTTCTTGATCATTTTTTCGACATCGCCGGGCTTTGGACTTTTCGAGAGTTCGCCGTTGATGATGCTCAAATATATGACTTTTCGAGAGTAAGGCGCTGTGTATTTTTCTGTCATTTTCGCCTTAGCAACCATGCCCTATCGGCCAGCCTGATCTAGCCCCGTATCCATTATGACGATTTCTCCTGTACATCGCTATTGCCAGCGACCCCATCCTTCCCCTTTCCACTCCATGTTTCCCATATCGTAAAGTTATCAAAACTCCCAACCACTGCCCCCGGTGACTCAATTGCGCGAGCCTCTTGCAAATGGCGGGTAGTCTCAATAAACTTCCTCACGAACGTCGGGTACTCCCATCCAAACTCTTTAGCAGCCAAAGGGCAAAGACTATCTTGGTTCTCGCGGCCTGGGCGACCGGCACCAGTGAGATTCTAGATGCATTAACTCAGGAATTAGACAATAGAGGAACCAAGGAAATTGGGGTGTGGGGGGGAGGGGGGTACAGGTTTAGAATTGATGTCGAACAAAAAGAACTTTCCGCCATTCTCATCTTTTCTGCAAATGTCAATCCTGGTAGCGCTGGTAAGTTTAAGCAGCCCTGCAGCCTTCGGGCACTCAATCTTGGCCGCCCGACGCCATGAGTCTTCCTCCCTCGCAGACAGGACCCTAGAGTTTTTGGCAACTGGAATGTGTCCACTCCACGGCATCACCCCGGAAACATGGCCAAAGGGTAGCACGATCGTCAATGCCATAAAATTGCCCTGGCCATCAGGCACGAGCGTTACAGTGCCCTCCTCAGCCTCTAAAAGCTCCTCTACGAGGATAACACTGTCGATGTTGAGAAGGTTAGCGAGGGCATCCAACATACTCACAAATCCGTTTACCAATTGTACCCCCTCACTGCCGCTTCCACGAACGGGCTTGAGAATAACGGGGCACGGGAGGTCATACACCAGCTGGCCCAACCTTTCGATTGCCCGCTTCGGGTCGCCTTCCAGCAGCCAGCTCTTTGGTGTGAGGAAACCATGATGTTGGAGCAGCTTGTTCGTGAAGGCCTTGTCGTCGACAATGTCTACTACCTTTGGTGGGTTTGCTATTAGTTTTATGCAAGATGGGAGGGAGGTAGTAATGAGGGGGTGGTCAGCCAATAGAGGGGTGATTGCCCAGATCATGTTCGTGCCAGCGGCGATCGCCGCTAGAATACCGGGTTGAGTACCAAGGTACGACCAGCAAGTGTCGATAGCCGGGTTTGCATGTGGTGCAGGAGTTGTGATGTTTGTTTTCGGATCGTTTAGTGAGTGCACAACGTAAGCGATGCCTGCGCATGCATCCTTGTAATCTGGTTTCGTACAAGTCAATCAGTGGATTGTAAAGACAGAGCATACGCAGGAGGGCGAGGAGGAACCTCCAGGCTTTGGTGGCTTGAATGAACCATTGAAAATGGGTGGTGGAATAGCCTGGTCGAGTATCGCTATGCTAGTCTATATCGCCTAGACCTTCTACTAGAGAATGAGAGAGTGAGAGGATGCATGATGCCGCTACTTGTTATAGTGCCAATCATTGTCGTGGCATGCGGGGTTGGTGTGTCTGTTTGGTGATGTTTTCGGCAGGTTAATTAGTTGGTTATTTCTCTGTGGTGGGGTGGGGTGGAGTTGGTCGAGGTGTGGGTGCTAAGTGCTTGTACGAGTAAGTGAAAATAACGGTTTGCCGGGTGTGGCAGAATCTTGGGACAAGGACACAAGCGAATTGCGTCAGCACAAGAACCATCAGCGATAGGGCCCGTCACACGCTCCAACCCCACAAGGCGAACCCTACACCACACACAACCTCTATCATTCACAACCCGCATAAGAATAACCCATGATTCTCAGCCCCAGAGTCAACCAAGCACCAAACCCTTTTCAAAATGTTCCGTTTTACCACCCGCTTGCCACTCAAAGGACAGATACCTATCGCGAGATACCTCACCATCACCACTCCCAAGCCTGGCATCCCTAATAATTCCCAGCCAAGCGGGGAGTTAAGTTCACACAGAGAGTTGTCGTCTAAAGACAAGGTTCCTGTGTCTGTCCATCAAGCAGCGAGTCTTTCCAATGCTGGATCCGACAAAATCAATTTTGAACAGGTATAGCTTCACCGAATCCTTTGTGTTAAAATCATCTAACATTACAGACCGATGACAGTCTTGAAGACCGTGTCTACCGGTTAGAAGATAAAGCGAGCGAGTTTGCACAGGTAAGTGATGAACTATATATTAGTAGTCTATTAGTACTAACAGTTAACTAGGCATTGGGAAGGATTGATGGCAACATTGGAACGATAAAATGGCAAAATGGAATTTTGCTCACGGCAGTGTGTGGAACCGGGGGAGCTGTAAGTGGTTCAGAAATCCATTCTTAATTAGCTAAACACTAACACGGCGTTGTGAAATAGCTCCTCTATTGGTTCATCAAGGGTGAACTCACGAAAAGTCCAAAACCCGGCGATTTGGAAAAAATGGTCAAGAAAGCCGTGAAACATCAGAGGCTAAAAATCGCAGCAGAGCAATCCCAAACCGCAGTCAAAGTTCCTAAGGCACAGATGGTAGCAAAAACGGTTTAGAACAATTTCATTCTTCGCCGGGTCTGCTTTTGCTCTTACTTTTTTATTCCCCTTTTTAGCCCCATTGCTGCCGGTCTTGCTCTCCCTCTTTCCATAATGTCAGCGAATTTACCCTTCCTCGCTTTTTTCCGTTGTGTTCATCACGTTTGTCTGCCGCATTGATTCTTAGAGAGGAAAGCACCTGAGCCTCTGGGATGGTTTACCTGCGAAGCACATTCAGGAGTTACCTGTCTAGAAAAGATCCAGTGGATTACTGAAGGTAGCTCGTCATGAGTTCATCTTTTTAGGTTTTGTTAGACATGGGCACGCTCTCACCGAGCCCTGGGTAATCCTTTGATGGCTTGTGGGTATTTCTTGGTATTCGCGTTTCCCCTTCAGTTTGTACTCTAGGGAACATAATAGTATTCCATCAAATATATACTTTGTCGTAAAGAAACCATGCCCTATCGGCCAGCCTGATTTAACCCCGTATCCATTATGACTATTTCCCCTCTATATCGCTATTTCTAGGTACCCCATCCTTCCCCTTTCCGCTCCATTTTTCCCAAACTGTAAAGTTATCCAAACTTCCAACCACTGTCCCCGGTGGCTCAATTGTGCGCGCCTCTTACAAATGGTGGGCAGTCCCAATACACTTCCTCACCAACATCGAGTGTTCCTATCCAAACCCTTTAGTAGCCATAGTGCAAAGACCATGTTGGTCATCGCGGCCTGGGTGACTGGCACCAGTGCGATTCTAGATGCATTAGCTCAGGAATCAGGTAATAGAGGAACTAAGGAAATTTGGGTGGGGGTGGGAGGGGGTTACAGATCTAGGATTGACATCGTACAAAAAGAACTTTCCGCCATTTTCATCTTTTCTGCGAATATCAATCCTGGTAACCCTAGTAAGTTTAAGCAGCTCTGTGGCCATCTGGCACTCGATCTTGGCACCCCGATGCCATGAATCTTCCTCCCTCGCCGACAGGACCCTAGAGCTTTTAGTAACTGGAATGTGTCCACTCCACGGCATGGCCCCGGAAGCCTGGCTAAATCGCTGCATGATCCGCAATGCCACAATATTGCCCGGCCATTAGGCATAAGTCTCACGGTGCCCTCCTCCCCCTTTAAAAGCTCCTCTACGAGGACAACACTGTAGATGTTGAGAAGGTCATCGAGGGCATCCAACATACCCACAAATCCGTTTACCAATTGTACCCCCTCGCTGCCCCTTCCACGAACGGGCTTGAGAATAATGGGGTACGGGAGGTCGTACACCAGCTGGCCCAACCGTTCGATTGACCGCTTCGGGTCGCCTTCCAGCAGCCAGCTCTTTGGTGTGGGGAAACCGTGATGTTGGAGTAGCTTGTTCGTGAAGGCCTTGTTGTCGACAACCTCTACTAACTTTGGTGGGTTTGCTATTAGTTTTATGCAAGATGGGAGGGAGGCAGTGATGAGGGAGTGGTCGGTAAATAGAGGCGTGTTTGCCTAGATCGTGTTCGCACCGGCAGCTGTCGCCGTTAGAATACCGGGTTGAGTATCGGGGAACGACCAGCCGGTGTCGGTGGCCGGGTTTGGATGTGGTGCAGGAGTTGTGATGTTTATTTTCGGATCGTTTAGTGAGTGCACAGTGTAAGCGATATCTGCGCATGCATCCTTGCAACCTGGTTTTGTACCGGTCAATCAGCGGATTGTGAACACAGAGCGTACTTAAGAGGGCGCGGAGGAACCTCCAGGCTTTGGCGGCTTGAATGAACCATTGATAATTGGTGGTGGAATAGCCTGGTGGTGTATCGCTAGGCTAGTCTTATATCGCCTAGGGCTTCTACTAGAGAATGAGAGAGTGCGAGGATGCAAGATGCGGCCACTTGTTATAGTGCTGATCATTGTCACAGCGTGCGGGATTGGTGTGTCTGATTGGTGATGTTTTCGGCTGGTTAATTGGTTGGTTATTTCTCTGCGGTAGGGTGGGATCCAGTTGGTCGATGTCGCTGGAGAGCCCGAAACGGCATTTCTCTTTTTCTCTCTCCTCTTCTCCTAACTTTCCGATTTCCTGAGACTAATAGGTATAAGGGTATGTTCGAGAAACCCGTTCCGGGAGGTCTAACTCTGAGTATTCGGCCTCGGGGAGGAACCTCGGGGATTCTAGGATTTTTCCTAGGTTTGGAAAGAAATTTTTTTAACGTAGCAGAGAGGGGAGAGAGAAACGGATACTGCCCGTGAATTTCTTGGCATAATAGCGTGTGCAGTGAACTGACACTGGCAACGGCGGTGCTCGGGAAGCTGGCGGTATGTAAAACACTTGGCATGGGAATTTCAGTTCTTAGTGACAGTGGAAGAGACCATATGCGACTGAGTGCATAGGAATATCTTTAATTCCTTTGACAGTCAGTGGGTGGAGTCCTCCAGCCATCCTCGAGGCCTTGGTAATTGTGAATGATACTCTCTTCCAGCTAGCCTAATTGAGGGAAAGATCGGGGTTCCGATTGACTTGGACCCCAACCGTTCAGAATTTAAATATACTGGTTGGGGTTGAAATGACTGACTGGCCGGCCCTCTTCTCATCGCTTCATATATATTTCCCTAGTATTTGAGTGTGATAGAATATGTATAGGGAGAAAATGTCTGAGCTTTTAGTTTTTGACTGCTCCTTGCTTTAGGATTCGGTAGTTTTGCGTAGAGGTGTGATCGGCAATGTCGGATAGTAAGGGTGTTTCTTGAGTGGATTATAGATTGGTACTACAGGGTAAAGCCCTGTGCTCAGGGATTCGCTACCAACTACAATAATTATACTATTCCCCTTTTTTTTTCTTTTTTTTTTTAGAAGTATAATAGCAATAACAACGACTGCCGAACTATTATCTTAACCTCCCACCTCTCCGGAAGACCTCATGATCTGCAATTAGTTTTCTTCGATTAAATGAAACTACGAGCTGCCCAGATACCCCACGCTTCGGTAGCTGCTTGTAGGTTGATTTCCTCAGCTGTAACATTTATAAAATTTACCATAGGAAGCTTTCATGTCCAAGTTTAATCTCCGGGCGAGGGGGGCGTTCGGTTGGGCGTGGTTTTCTCTAACCGCTCGCAAAGCATTCTCTGCCCTAATTTCATCAAACCGAACCTCTCACAGATAGTCTAATCCAATTGTTGCCTAAAGTGACACGTTGTAGGGTACGTACAGTATAGGGTTTTAGGGGTATATTACGGCCTATTGTGTTGAAAGCTCTTTTTAGTGAGTTAATGGGCCTCTGTCCTGACCTATGATAGCCCATACCTCCCTTTTGTGTTGTGCCGTGGAGAATATTAAGAGGGAGCGCTCTCTGGCTACCTACCCGAGTAGTCTGCCGCATGGTGCTTCTTGTTTAGGAAGTTTGCCCAGAAATACAGTAGTTAGAAAAATCCAAAATCATCTCTAGCCATATTCTACCTGACCAACCCCCCTCCGATCTGGCTTCCCTCTTTACTTCTCCCTTCTCGATCACCACCACAAGAAACCCCGCCCAGCTGTACCCAATACCCAATTTCGTGACATTGCGAGAGGTATTCTTTTCCGGAATAAGACCTATTAATGGTGTAGAAGGTAGTTTGTCCTCCATGCAGGGCAGATCGATTTATGTAGCTCGCGGTAAGTTCTCAAAGCCTTGATTCTCCGATGTGTTACTTACCGAGTAGGATGTGTAGGACCGTACCTTCTTCTTTGGGATATTTGTATCCCCCGGATTACCGGTACGGCACCGGTATCGATAAGGTTGTGACGTGGGGAGGGGAGGGGGTCCTGCGAGGGCCCTGGTGGCCTGGCTAGGATAGGGTATCCTGTTCTCAACGTGTTTGTAGAAATGAGGTCTCTGTGCAGTCTTACCCTGGGCCAATCCTAGTCGCCCACAGCCAACTGCGGTTTCTCCTGCCTAAAGGAGAAAGACATGCCTCGTCTTTTGTGTCCTTACTCTTCCCCGGACGGACTAGATAACTTGGAGTACTAATAGCGCTTTATCACCCTGGCCTTTTGGCGAGGTTGCTGATATTATGATGCTAGAATGTGGAGAGCGGAGCAGGGGAATAGTTGAACGAGGGGCAGCTGGTACTTGCACACTGTCGCCGTTCCGGTCAGGAACTTGATCAACCGACTACTGGTTTATATGTTAACAAGGATTGTGGGGGGTGCTCGCAAAATTCTAATTCCCTATACCCGTGATTTAACTTAGTAAGGAACCCCCGCATCACTATCCTAGCGGAGATCTTTCTCCTCGACTCCCTGGATCCCTGCCATATGTAGTTGAGCGGACCCCACTCTCTGATCCGTCGTACTGTACTCTCCCGGTCTCTCCGCCATCACAAGCCAATTGCAGGTACCATCAGAATTCCCTCTGCACCTCTGGCAAGAAAAGGGACAATCACCAAATCACCACCCACCTCGCAGTCATACAGTCCCTGTTCTCACCCGTACTGTCAAGCCTCGGATGCACAGGTTCTCCCTCGGTAAAAGTTCTTCCTACCCCCACTCCTCCTTCCCCTCCCCTCCCCCCATTGGCCAGCAATAGCTAATAGTCGATATCGGGTGCGTGGCATTCTAGCGGGCCATGGGAAGTATTTTCACAAATCGTCAACGGTACAACTACCCATACTGTCTGGGCGGCGGGACTTCCCCAATTTTTTAGGCACAGAAACATCGCAGTCAAGGAGCAACACAGGATTGGATGTCAAGAGACTCTTTCAACTTCTTGGAGCGCTGTACTGTACGAGTGCGAGCAGGCAGTGCTGACATAAGCGCCTGAGAGCAACTCACTGTTCCACACCCCTTCTTCCCCGCCCGGCGCTGTGGTGACGGCAAGAGTAATATATTCCCCCACGGTTCCCGATGCTAATGCGAGATTGTGGTTGACCGGTTCGAGTGCAGGACGGATGCACTAGCCCTTCTTCCTTTTCGTGGTGGATTTTTCTTGCTTAATAGCCGATGCTGGTGGGTGGTGTGTTGCACGGTGTGGTACTAACTTACAAGTACGGTTAGTGCCGGTCTCTTGATAAGGGAGTATGTTCGACGACTCGGATTGGGAAGGCACCGCGTTGTTGGAAACCGGAAGTCTGAATGCAGCGGAAGGCACATTGTGTTCCTCTATCTAATGAACGGAAACACAATCATAATGCATATATCTCGCACTAGTGATGTCGTTGTAAAGCATCACTCGGAGTATCTATCTTGGTGCCGATGCGCTTGTCTCTAAAAAGTAAATAGGAGGCCGGTGCTAGGCGATGATTTTCCAATATATGTGAATGGTAGGTGGTTACACAGTGCAGTGTCATACGGCCCCTTGACCCCCCGAATAACCACCTGGGGTATATCCGCTGGGGTGGAATTTTTGTGAAGCTTTCGTCCGGGTTTGGAGACGTTTGGCCTACTAGGGTTAACCGAAGCGGATAGTCGACGGACAAAGATGTAAGAGTTGACGCAAGCGGAAAGGTACGATGAAAGATTACAGAATATCTAATAATTTCATTTGTTCTGGAGTTGAAAGGAGATGAAAGGATTGACGAGGATGGTTTATGGCTATGTATTTCTTTATGACTAGTACAATACAGGGGCGAATTGGGTTATACATGGAGAGAAGTGGACGAGTGTGGGGAGCGATGGAATGATAAAGATTTCCTTACACTCTGCATATACTTATGTTTTGTTTAGTTAGTTAAGATAGAGGACGAGCGAACGAAGTTTCTGATCACACCTACTCCATAGCCGACCCCCAGTCGAGTTCGTGTGTTCGGCCATTGCACCATTTATTAGCCACCCCTCCGACATGGCTAGGAGTTTCCGGTATCTTGTTGGACTAGGGACTGATGTCAGGATAAATGGGTGTATAGCTGTAGGTTGCGATACCTATAATGGGATATGTATTCTCTTTTTCTCACCCTTTGGACCGAATGCACGGCAAGTAGGGTTACGAATGTATACGCGTTTAGTTTACCGCGATAATGGTGCCATGGAGTACTTTCTCTCTCCCTCCTCCATAAGTGGGTAGGGAAGCATCAACTGCGTCAACTACCATGTCGTACTGAGAGGGGCCGCGGGCTTACCGCACATGAATTAGTCAATTTATTCTTGGTATACCTGTATGAATCCTTAGAGAAAAGCTAGACAGATAAAGAGCGGTAATCCCCTACTACTATTGAATCTGTCTTAGAGAATCACCCCATTCGCTCTGTTTTATCCTGGATACTCATAATAGGTAAAGATCCAGACTACACCCATACTACAATTATGGCGTCAAAAACGAGTTCTAGGTCGTCTCCCCCGCTAAGGTACAACGAGATAGTATGCGTGGGAGGAGGACTGGCTGCAATATCCCTTGGATCCCAGTTGCAAATTCAATACAACTTTACAGACTTTCACATTTACGACAAAAACGACAGAATAAGGGAGACATGCTGGGCTAATACATACCCAGGCATTTCCCGATTCGGACATCAGATATAGAATATAACTAATTATCCCTGAAGGTGCGGCCTGTGACATTCCAAGCGCATTATATAGTTTCTCCTGCCCCGAACCCAGACTGGACCTGCTCATTACCAGCCCAGGGCGAAATAAAGGAGTACAGTGACAGAGTCGCCTCTAAATACGGAATACCTCAGCGAGTCAGTCTATCCACAGCCGTGACAAAAGCCCAATGGGATTCAAGGCCGTGGACGCTGGCGCCTATCTTTACAAGACTTGAAAACAGGCGATGCGTATTTCCACGAATGCAAGATCCTGTTCACCGCACAGGGGTTACTAGTCGAGCAGAACTACCCAAAGATCCCCGGTCTCGAGACTTTCAAAGGACATGTATACCATTCCGCTTGCTGGGACCACTCGGTGGACTTGAAGGGGAAGAAAGTGGCTATTATCGGAAGCGGGTGGACAGCGACACAGATTGTACCTGCCATTGCTCCAGAAGTCGAGGTTGTCAAGCAGTTTATCAGAACCCCGCATTGGATTCTGCCACCGCCGGTTATCGAGTACTCAGATTTTGACAGGTGGATGTACAAGAATGTGCCGTTGGCATATAGATTTCACCGCTTGCTAGTGTTTGCTTCGATGGAGTGGAATTTCCGCCTTTTTGGGCTCTCCCGGTACTCGCAGGGGCAGCGGGATCGGGTACGTGAAGGCGCGATTCAGTATCTGTATGGGAAGGCACCGGAGAAGTATCATGAGCTTTTGCTCCCGGATTACCAGATCGCCTGCAAGGTGTTTTTTACTCTCTTCTCTCTCGAAAATCCCGAAGGTGAAGGTTTACTTATGATTAAATTAGCAGCGTATTCTAGACAGCAGATACTTAACCTCCCTCAATCGACCAAACGTGCAAGTTCACAAAGAGAAGGCTATCGAGATCACCCCCCGTGGGATCAAAGGCAGCAGCGGAATTCACGATGTAGACGTAATAGTTCTAGCAACGGGTTTCTAAACATCAGGGAAGTTCTTCAAGGGAATGGAAGTCCTCGGTCGAAATGGAGTCTCTGCGGACCAGCATTGGGATGGGATTGGCGGGATTGGAGCATACAATACTACCGCTATGCATAACTTCCTGAACTTTTTCATATTGTTGGGGCCTAATAGTGTTACCGGGCACACTTCTGCCATTGTTGCGATTGAAAAGTAGCGCTTTCTTTTCCTTTTCTTATACGGGGGCTAGGCTAATGAGGCCGATATTGTAGCACGGTTGATTACGCACTCCGGGTGCTAAAGCCTGTACTTAGAGGCTATGCATCACGGGTAGAGGTGAAGGAAAGGTCAGAAAAGGAATATGTACATTGGATTCAAGCGGAACTTCGTCAGACTCTCTGGAATACCGGGTGTACATCTGTAACCCTCCCACTCCCTCTTCTCCCTCCAATTCCGTCCAAGACTGACTCGCGGTGAAAGTGGTATACCTCAAACGGCTGGAACTCAATGACATACCCATGGTCACAGCTACACTACTACTATCGATCACGCGTTGTAAAAGCTAAGGATTGGGACGTTACCGTAACTCCCCTCCCCTGGCCCTTTGGAATACACAAATTGACAAAAACATAGTGCACCACAAACCCCCTTTCACTAATGAAGCTGCATGCGTTGATTCTATTCCTCGTCGGGATCTGCGTCGGGGCGATTTGGAAGGACATGCTGGAGCAGGGTTTCTCGTCCGTGTGGGAGCTTGGAGGGGGAGGGAGAAGGCTATGGGATATTTGAAGAGCTTGAGTGGGCATGATAGAATTTCCTCTTTGGTCCGGGTTTGATTTTGCGGGGTCAGAGGCTGTGGAAAGAAATTGATAACTGGGGGAAAACTACTGGCTGAAGGGATGGATTATCTTGACAAACAATCGATGGCGACTGAACCCTCCTCACCACCACGCATTTTCAACACCTCCTAAAGATATTTCTCTAGATCAAATATTGATTTCTACCATGTATTCTACCATGTATTTACTTTATATATCTTCTTTTATTTGTTTTATTTTCATCACAGCGGGACCTAGCTCACTGTTCATTACACTTTTACAGTACCCAACAGCCAACCAACCAGCCGACCGACTGAGCAGTTCCGGACACCGCCAGTCAATCAAAACTCTTCAAAAAAATAAAAAAGAGTAAAAGAGTAAAAATAGCGAGAATTGGGGAAGCAAAAGGAAATTATGTATAGTATTGTTCCTTAACAAAATATACAAAATTAACAGTACATCAACAAACAGGAAAAAACTTGGGCCATGACAACACCCTCCCTCCACCAACCCGTTGGACTCGCTTCCTCGGGGAAGGTCTGTTCTTTTTTTTTGTCTCTACATGCTATTACTCGAGATGATTAGCTTTTTTTTTTGCAGTGTTTCTCACACCTTTTCCAAGGTAGAGAATTCTGTCATAAACTAGATAGCACATCTTTTGATTATTACAGTTTTTGCGGTCTCGTGCTCTGTGTTGAGCGTTTCTCTAAAAATCGAAAAACATAACCGTTGCCTCCATAGAAATTTAAATAGATCGAGTTTTCAGCCGCATGATGTCATGAAAAGGCCACTTCTACCGGGGTCCATCTATCCACGGGGCTCAAAATAACGTAGCCCAGAGGTACAAGGATCAGCGTTGCAACACCTGAATCCCGATAAAAGTAATTCGCCATCATCCATTTACCTCAACATCAACGATGAAAATGTTAACCAAAGTGAAGAAAAGAGAAAGATATATTGATACTTTGTATACCAGCCTTCCAGCATCCTGAAGACCGGCAAGGTACCCTTGCTTTCAGAGCGAAAATGGAGCAGTGCTTGGGTGAGAAATTCTTCGAACCATCGTTATTGACGAAAATGGCAGATTGCGAATTACTTTTATTGAGGTTCGCAAACAATAGTGCTGTATCCTCACCAGGCCTACCGTTTACTGGCCAATTTCCGGTAGCTGGTTACTGTATTCAACTTGTCTTGCATGGCCCACTTTCTGTCTGGAGCCCGAACTGCTGGGCATACCCTAGAGGTCCTTAAGAATCGGAAAGAGTGGTCGTCCACGAGTAGATTGTACGAACTTGGCAGTGAGGGAAATCGGCACCTACTTTCATGAGAAATGCACAAGTTTAGCCAACTATCACAGGGTTTGATAACAAATTTTGTTCTCTAAAAAGTAACTAAATGAAAGTGAATCATAGAGAATTTAGCATATAAAATTGCCGATTTTTTTTTACCATGCCAACTGCCAGCAGTAAGTGAATCAAACTAGAGCGTATAGAAATCCCATACAAATCAATCGTCTTGGCAGTTTTTTGGGCTCCTTTCCGAGAGCCCTAGCGCTCGGGATTCAAGCACGTTTTCCGTAACCTGGTGTTCAATTATGTGAGTCTTCATAACATTGTCAAGCTATACTATCCAAAAATTCCCTGTATTTTTCTGGTATTATGGTGGAAAGTAGGCGCTTTTTGGGATATTTTGTATGGAAAACCCGGTGAGCGTCGAGCTCTTTTATCAAGAAAATACTCGAGTACTGTACTCAGTACCAAACCATGAGACTACATCCGGGATTGGAGGCTGAAGGTCCTTAGGAGGCAATACCAACTGGGAGTAGGTACTAAGTATGATAACCCAAGAGTAATATGATAGTAGTAAATAGAAGGCGTAAATAAGGACCAGAAGTGGCCCAGCCCTATACGGGCCCGTTGCGATGACCAAAATTCCCTCCAGACCTCCTGTCCCCACTTGTTTGATTGGTGGAACTTTAAACCGGCTGTTATATAGCTTTCGGCGTGTGTAACATTGCAATTTTTCCGGGCAGCATGAACGCCTAATCGAATAGTCCCCTCATTGCCGCCCTCTAGTTCCCTATTTTTAATGACCCCTTCGAATAGAACACTTCTACCCTAGCATGATAGAAGGCATTTCTACTCGAGTATAAGGCCCCTCGGTGTGCTTTATACTTTAGTGCACCCTGGTGGAGACTCAATTTAATCTTCACTTGGTTACTTACAGTCTTCTGCCGGCAGTTGGACGAGGAAAGCATCGCACTACTGGACCTGCACATGGCCCACCGGCATATTATGAGCAAATTCGTCGCCCACTTTCCTGTGTTGGTAGTAAGGTCTGTTCTAGCGTCACTATATTCTTGCACTACGAGTACCCTCAGAGAAAATAGGCACCATAAACAAACATCGGCTAGCCAGGCTCCGAGGGCTTGCCAGTTCTCACGGTCGGCTAGGGAGCGTCGCGTCCCCGGAATAGACTGCAGGCCTCTACAAGTACCTCGCGTTTGTAGATGCCTCTGTACTACCGCAATAGCCCAGAAGGAACTCTCTCCTGTACCCGCGCCTTACCGGAGAGTCTCTTATAGTCTATGGGACACGGCTTTGGTTGGTGGTCCTTAAGCCGTTCGTGACGGGCAATGGAAAATTGTACTTTGTCATATACACTGCTGCATTTCTGGCCTAACTTGAGGTATATTTTCGGTGTGGTTTTAGGCGAAGGGGGCTAAGGTATAGCTTAACATTGCCGTCCTGTACAGTACAGGTTGCGATGCAAGGCTGAATCAATCTACAGTGAGGGAGAGATTTTTGATCAAGAGATTAATGTTCACGACCTGGCTACTTTGACAGGAGCTTTGACTCGGAGACTTGAAACCTTTAGATAGTGTTTCCGCCACCCTGAACACTCTCCATCCGGGTATTATGAATGATCTTTATGATGATTGTCTTGGCGCAATCACACGATAAATGTACTGCTTGGCATCCGCGCTCTTTCCAACACCTAGCTCTTGATATCGATATCGAAAGAAGATGGAGTGGGCATTTCGACCATAGCGAAAAATCATTGGTAAGTCTTTGGAACGATTTTGAATCATATTGCCTACAATATTCCCGGCCATTGCCAAAGCGAATAGTCAAGCATCGAGCTTCGATCGGGCGAATAGCAGCGCTTGTTCTCACTACCTATCCTCAGGCGTTGATTCAACAGAAACGGTTTAGAGGATTTTGTTTCTTATGGCACTTGCGCGCGAGGTAGGTTATGGTGCAATAGGCCTTAGATTTTAGTGTGGTTTTTCGTTGATCGGCGCCATATAACTTAGTTTGCGCGCTAGAACGCCTTGTTCTAATAACCCAGCCTATTTTTAGCGTGCAATCTTGGAGCGCGCCGGTACTTAGTATTTCCATAACTCTGTCACCAGTACTCACCATGCTGATTGGTTTATTGTGATAATTAGGCTACCGCAAGTTTTTATGCCTTATTCTAGAAGGGTGTTGGGGAGTACTGGTACTTACCTTTATAGCGGAGGTAAACTGTCTATGTAAGGTAATCCAGATCCTATGTATCGACTGCAGCAGCCTCTGACCCTCATCGCTCTTATTAATAATGAGATTCCTAAATCTAGCTCGCCTGTTCCCTATAAGACGCACCGTTGTCTTTCATGGCTGGAACTACTCTATTGCGGTTGTCCGGCCACCGTGTACTATAAAACCCCCTACCTCTCGCATCCTCGAACGACACCATCCGCTCGCTCTCTCATCATTCCCTAACTCAATTCCCTCGCCACCATAACCGACAATATTAGCATCTCAATATGAATCATGGGATGCCACTTATTGGTCTGCCCTCGAATGTCAGCTCTGCTGACTGTTCAGACAACTGTTATGCCAGGGTATTTGGGGCCTCGATAGCCATAGCGAACCGAAGGCTTGAGATCCTTCAATGGATATCCCCTTCAGTGCCTTGGGAAAGACATGAAGATATCAGTAATGACCGAGTGGATGGAGTAGGACAGTGGTTTCTACAAACCGACGAGTTTGTAAAATGGCAAGATGGAGAGGACGATGTTGCTGATGTTGCTAATCAAGTCTTGTTTGGTTATGGGGGTGCCGGAGTCGGCAAGACCTACCTAAGGTAAAAAAAAACCCGTTCTCTAGAGCGAAGGAGTGATTAAAGCTAATTAGGAAGACACTATTAGCTCTCTTTTAGTGGACACACTTCGCGAGGGAATCGACGAGCGAAATGAGAACGTCTCCGGCGTTTACTGTGACTTCTACACCCACGGAGACCAAGCTATTATAAGTCTATTAGGCACACTACTTAAGCAGATAATGTTGGAAATGAATAGGGTCCCAAGAGAAATAAATGAGGCGTTCGACCAGGCAAAAGGAAGATTGGACGGTGGCATTGCTCGATTTCCTAAGACCCTCAATATGCTTATCTGCACACTTTCCTCAGTGCCCCGTGCATATATATGCATCGATGGGCTGGACGAGTTTCCAGCAGAGCATCGACCAAAGCTTTTTCGTGCATTGGGAAAGTCAATTGAGGACCTACCTGGCACTCGGTTATATCTCACAGGTAGGCCTGATATACAGGATGAGGTGGAGACAAGTTTTGCCGGAGGTGTACAACTGAGGCATATAGAACCTCCCAAAGAGGATATCGAAAGATATCTGAGGATGAGGTTAGAGAAGGACAAGCACCCCGATACTATGGATGAGGATTTGAGAGTGGATATTATGAAAATTGTTCTAAAGGCTACTTCAGAGATGTATGTATTAAAAACCGAGATGTCCGAAAAAAAGAAGAAAACTTGACCACAGCTAACAATTGTAACAAGATTCCTCCTCCCCGCTTTTAAGATTGATGCGATTCTAGCGCAGAACACGATCATCAACCGAAGAGAAAAGTTGGAAAAAATGGCCAGTTATGGGCGTATGAGAGAAGTGTACAATGTGGGATTGAACCAGATCCTGAGGTTTGGCGAACAGTCAAGAACTATAGCGACGGAAGTGCTTTTTTTTCGGTGTCTCACTCTGAGCGGCCAATGAAAGCGGGGGAACTTTGTCATGCCCTGCAGACCGAACTTGGATCTCGCAGGTTTGGGCTTAACATAGATGGCTTGATTGACCTAGTGTGGGGCTGTTCTCAGGGACTTGTCACACTCGATAAAAAAGCATCAACCCTCAGACTGAGACATTTCACTTTGCGGAACCACCTCTGTGAACAGCTTGACATGTTCGATATGGCTCACTCGGAGATTGTGGGGGTTTGTCTAAATTATCTAAACTCAAAGGGTAGCAGGCGCATCGCGGAAGGTACCTTATTGGGGCAATATGCCTCATCGTACTGGGTGACCCATGCCCAGCGGCAAACCTCTGAATTTGTTCGGTCCCTAGCACTCAAACCTCTCACTAATTATCAAAAAGCCTCTAAGTACTGCTTATACTCTTTTAGAGAGAAGGGAATATGGCCGGAGCTCTACCAACTGAGTTATACCACCTGGTTTACTGCGCTTCACTACACAGCGCTCCTTGGGATCAATGATTTCGCCGGCGATTTGCTAGGGAGCAAGAGCTGGAGCCGGGAGGTGAATCAAGCCGACTCCTGCGGCAGCACACCGCTGGTGTGGGCTTCAAGATACGGAAATGAAGGGGTAGTGAAGCAGCTCCTCAAAATAAAAAACATCATGCCTGGTTTACCAGACACCCTATTTTAAAGAACGCCGTTATCATGGGCCGCTGAGAGAGGGAACGAGCATATCGTGAAATAGCTCCTTGCAGATAACGGTGTGGACCCCAACACTCAATGCGATCATGGCCGAACGCCACTCCTGTGGGCAGTAAACTGCGGGCAAGAGAGCATAGTCAAGCTCCTTCTAGGAAATACAAAGGTGGATCCGAATACCTCGGACGATCTTCATAATCGAACACCGTTATTCTGGGCCGTCCAAATTGGCCATCTGGGTATAATCAAGCTGCTTCTTCACAATAAGAAGGCTAACCCCAACATTCCAGAGTATTACACGCCGCTACATTGGGCCGCTGAGCACGGCGACGAGGGTGCTGTAAGTCTCGTACTGGAACGGGAAGATATCAAGCCAGACCCGGTTGACATAATTTACCGGACACCGCTCGCACTGGCTTCCAAGCATGGGCACAAGGATGTCGTAAAGATGCTCATAGAAAGGAAAACGTCGACCACAATTCGTTTGATGAGCAGGGCCGAACGCCACTCATCAACGCGGTAATCAACAATCACAAAGACGTCGTTGAGCAACTTCTGGAAGCAGGCGGTGCAGACGCAAACTGGAGTGACAAAAGCGGTCAAACCTCCCTTCATTGGAGTGCCGGGTTTGGAAATGAGGGCATCGTAAGGCTCTTCCTTAGCTAGAAAAATATTGACCCAAACCCATCAAATATCTCTGGCAAAACACCACTTTCCTGCGCGGCAGCGAATGGCCACTAGGGCGCGGTGAAGATATTTCTAGAAATGAAGGACGTTAATCCGTGCTTGCCAGATGACAACGGGAGGACACCGCTAGAGTGGGCGTGGCTGCCGCGACATAAAAATGTGGTGAAGTTGCTACAGGAGTGTGAAGGCGTAATTCTGAGGATAGTATTTCTCTGACACCGCCGTTAGACACTATCAGGGGCTTAGGGCCTGACATGTCGATGCGAGGTGAGTTACAGGGCTTTTGGAAGGTCTACTCTCGAATAGCCGCCAGACTGCAACAACCGGACGACCCCAGCATCTATGACTACCCACTCGCAGAACTGTACCAACCGGCCACTACCCGGGGCCCAACCGGGACTCTTCCTACTCCAGAGACAGAATGAGCGAGAAAGCCTAGCATAAGGCCGAGAACACCTAGAACATTAGCTCGATAGCCTAGGCCCCGAGCAAGTAATCTTCGAACTTGCTGTAGATAAGTAACAAGTCAAAAATCCCGATTCAAAGAGCTACCTCTTGTTAATCTGGAAGAAATAGTAATACTATGACCATAAAAGTACCATTAAATTTTGTCAAATCCACATCATCCGATCCTCCACTCCCCCCAACCAAACTTTCTGAGTAACCTAAAAAAAAGCCCTCCCTAGATGGCACGACAGTTCTGCTGTCATAAAACGACTAAACTTACCCCCCCCCCTCCCACACCAACTCCCATTTACAAGCCATTCGGTATCTACCCTACCCTTTCACTTCCTCTCTCGACTCTTATCTCCAATAATAGTACAGCAGCGCTAAACCGCCATCCACCCTTCCAACCTTCTAGATAATCGAGAACTTGAGAAATCCAGTCCTTTATTTTCACAAAAACCACTTTTGTTGTTTGTTCACAAGATATCACTCGATGGAGGTTTTCGCGTTTCCGTGGACATAACGGGAGTCATGCAGAATTACACCCCGGAAGTGGCGCATCTCGATTACAAAAGGGTGGGGTCGCACAATTGAATTCTTACATTGGCTAGAGTATTTGTGTGGTGTTATGGTACGGTGTTGTGGCGTGGGTTGGCTTATTGGCTTAGTTAGCGTACGTATTATCAAGCTACTGCTGTAATAGAATGTTACTAGAGTTACTTTCCAAGTAGCTCACGAATGAGGAAACTTGTGGGACGGACAAATTATACACCAAAATGTGGAGTTTTCACACATTGTTATTTACTTGGAGTTTGCCATTGGGGTGAAAATAATTTCATACACTGCCGGTGGTTCTATTGCTTCTCTACTTTACCTCTCCTTCTTTTGGGAATGCGGATATCGTTTCCACCCCACCATTTATTTCAAGCAGGGCTGGGACTCGAGGATCTTCTTGTTGCCATCTAAAAAAGTGCCTATTAGGGGACGGGAGAGCCTCAGAACACGAGACTGGCTAGCGTATCGGCAAACACTACTTTCGATAGGGATTTCGGTTTTGGCGGGTTTACCTTGCCTTGGGATGTAAATTTATAAAGACGTGGTGGGTGATTGCCATTGCAGTGATTTATTATGCTTTGGCGCTCTCCGGTAGTAGGGTATGTGCACCGCGTGTTCGGCTCTGTCGACAATGGTTGGGAAACAGGATGGCCAAGATACCTTTATAGAGAATTCTATCAATGTGACATGCGTGCCTCGAGGTAGAATATTGGATACAGTACCGGAGGCATCGTGGGAGAATTTTTGTGCCCTTTTTGAAGCGTGTTGGGATTTCTTGACCGAATAAATTAAAATTGTTGGTTTCGTGTAAGGTCCTTGTAACTTGCCTGGGACACTAGGCTTCTGGCGGGAGAAGTGGCGACTTTCAAATGCGGTACCGGTGGTACAGTACAGTAGTGGCTATGTGATCAACGAACAGACGGGACTCAACTAGCGGGCCAAACAAAATCAACGCCCGCTAGCGAACACCTGTTAGATTTAGCTAGGATAAATTTATGGAATAATGGCCTGCTAGGTCGCTTTTGGTATATTGTTCGCGGAGTCCCCCTGTTCATTGACCTCCCTCCTATATTCGCTGGTAGGATACAGGTACAGTACCGGTAGTCTTGGACTTGGGCCATAGTTACGTAAGCTAGGACATAGAGACCATACACACGATGTCTCGTCCTGTACCAATGCAATAGCTTTAAGCATCGCACTGGTGTTGCATGTTTGGAGATGGTTTGAAAGTGAAAATATTGATAACTTGTGATGTGATAAAGCGAGCGCTGAGAGAAGATATGATTCTAAGCTGGCGCTATCGAGATACATGGTAGCCTAAGGGATAAACTTCCAATCATGCGTCCAAACTCTATGCTAAGGAAATATGTGTGTGTCTACCGGCATATGGTCGCGTAGGTGTGCGGCACAACTCACACGCATATGCGACCGCACAGGATAGCAGAATGCCCTTCAGCACCTCATATATGATACCGGTACTCGAGTATTCGAGTAGTTGTTGCAACGCTACAGTAACACCAACAGACCCATCTTTTCTTCAACCTGACCCTGCTTTTCTTCCGCTCCTAGGAATATCATCATCGACAATACCAAGTAACTCCTCCTCTTCAACAAAGCAAGCAATTACTATGGGAGATGTCTCAATATACTATCAGCAATAATACGAACTCTTTTAACAATATATCGAACAATTATACTGTTGCCAACGATTTGTCTGACCTCCTAACCTGGCTATCACCTTTAGAGCCTGGTTTACGGCATTCGGACATTCAAGAGCGCCGTGTCAACGGTATCGGGGAATGGCTCATACAAACTGAAGAATTCACGGGATGGTCCGGCTTGGGTGGGGAGGGTGAAAGTCATAAGGCAGTTCTGTTTTGCTATGGGAATCCGGGGGTTGGCAAGAGATTTATCAGGTAGCAAGGGTTATTCTCTGGGGAGATAAGAAAGTGAACCAGTGCTAACAACCCGCGATGGCAGTTCGCTAGCAGTAGACAGACTACGCCATCAGGCTAGGGGACAAGACATCGCGGTTCCATGTTTTTATTGCAACTTCGCGTCCAGAAAGGAGCAGTCTGCCACCAGTATGATGGGTTTATTACTGAGGCAGATGATTAACAGAATGGAAAAGATTCCTGAGGAGATATTGCAGGCCTTACTAGAGCAGAAACGAGCCATTTGTGGACGCAGACCGCAACTGGTTGATATCATGGACATGCTGCAACTCATCACGTCCACACAACGCACATTTATATGCATTGACGCTCTTGGACGAATGTGCAGGCGTACAGCGGGGGCTCCTCGATTCACTGAAACAAATAGTCGAGAACTCCCCCGGTAGTCGAATATTCTTGACTGGGAGGCCCCATATTCAGGCTGAGATCGAAAAGTGTCTCCCTGGACGGGTGTTAAGCGTATCCATAGGTCCCAAGAGAGACGATCTCATCAGATACCTTCGCGCCAGATTAAAGGCGGATGAGACCCCAGATGCCATGGACGATAGTCACGAGGCAGACATTCTGGAGAAGATTCCCGAAAGTTTGTCGGAAATGTGCGTAGGAGCAATAGCTCTGAGAGCTCCCCCAGTATTACGGGTTAATAAATATATTTAGGTTTCTACTCGTTTCCTTAAACATCGGGTCAATCTTGCGAGAATCGACAATATACTGGAGACGAGAGAGGCTCAATAAAATAACAGGTGGATTAGGGTTGGAAGATGCTTACGATGCCACGATCGAAAGGATAAAGGTGCAGGATGGGGATAAATCGAGGCTCGGGATGCCTTGATGTGGGTCAGTCATGCGGAAAGGCCGTTGAGGGAAGGTGAGCCCTGCCACGCCCTAGCAATCGAGCTAGGCTCAGGGTGTTTTAATGTCGGCAATATCCCTTCGATGTCGACATTGGTGGGCCGCTGTCAAGGCGTTATTACTGTGGATAAGGAGGCATCAGCTGTGCGACTCGTCCACTTTACTCTCCAAGAGTACCTTTCCACCCATCCCGATATTTTCGGTAGACCTCACTCGGCGATGGCAGAGGTTTGCTTGGCCTATCTGAATTTCAAGCCGGTCAAGGCCCTTTCCACCGATCCCGCCACCAACCCGCTCGGCACACCCTTTCTAGAATATTGTTCTATATAGTGGGGAGTCCATGCGAAAAGGAAACTCTCGGACTGCGCCAGGTTACATGCCCTGGAGCTGCTTCACGGATATGATGACTACATATCTAGCCGATTTATTTTTCAGCACATAGCTTGGAAGGACCTGAGCCGTGGGAATACCAGTATCAGTCTCCGGTTCAGTGGACTACGCTGTGCATCGTTCTTCGGGATTGTTCAAGTCGTACCCAGATTTCTCTAGATTCCTAACAGAAATTCTCGACTGTACTCAACGAGCACACTCCAACATAGGCAATTTTGTAAGACTTCGAGGGGAACATGCGGAACTCCATAGTTAACCTATCACTCACAATAGGAACCACAGGATTATGACCATGTCGATGAGTTTTTAAAGTAGTTTTACTAAAGCGACTCCACATACTTGATAGAAATGGCGCTCAGCCTATTACCTCTAGAGATACTTTAGAGTATGGCAAGATGAGAGACAAGGGAAACAGTAGGCCACTTAGTCATGAAAAGAAAAAAAATGATACAGGCAACCCTTTGACCGAAGGTGAACGGAAGACCCAAACACCAGGACAGGCAGGAAGGTATCCATCAATTACTGCCACCACTATGCCACAAAAATATCAGTGATCCAATCACACAAGTATTGCAAGGAGGCAAATGGGTAAAGAATCACCATAGAGTACTTGAGAATGTCGTAGACTTGCAAAGGTTCACTCTGTCCTTGGTTAGTATGCCGACATGAGAGCGAGCGCGATCGCAGCGAGGTTGGCGTGGTAAACCGGCGGAGCTAGAAATCGAGACTTGGTTAGAACGATATTAATCCAAAACGGGGACAAGATAACCAACCAATGCTAACAGAAACAGTAGCACGTCCATATGCATAGCAAACGTTGTTACAAATACGCTGAAAGTCCACAGCAGTGAGGATGTTCTCGTCATGTAACATCATGTAGTGGGTAGGGTGAACAGTTCCCTGAAGACCAGCGTGCGAAACCATAAAGATATCTTTGCCATGTCCGTTTTCAACCATGGTACCGACGGCAATATTCCCATTCTTATCGCCCTTATCGAGGGGAAAGAAGTGATTATGGTGGCGCTTCAGACTGTCAGTACTAATAACCAACTAATACTTAGTTCATCACTTACCTGTACAAACTCGCTGGCCTTATCTTCCCACCGGTAGACCCGTTGTTCGACACTGCTATCGGTCTGTAATGTTAGCTGATTTTAACACAATGGATTTGGTGAAGCTATACCGGTACAAAATTGATTTTGTCAGACCCAGCATTGGAAGGACTAGCTGCTTGATCGACGGACACAGGATTCTTGTCTTTAGACAACAACTCTTTGGGTGAACTAAACTCCACGCTTCTCTGCGTTTCCTCTTCCTGAGTGGGAAGAAGGGGGCAAGCTCCAACACACCCATAGAATCCAGATCTAAGCCCTCAGCAGCAGACGGCGGGTCGCTCTGCTCGATAGCCTTCAAGAACTCGATCTTTCGAATAAGTTTCTCGCATTCGTTCATTTTGAGTCGGGCATCCTTGCCATTCGGAGCTAAGCACATCCAACACCCCAGAAGCAATTCGCCCCCGAGAATATTAGCCCTCATCGAAATAGACCGAAAAATCACTGGAGTTTCCTAGAACAGGTTCCCTAGAGATCATAGTATAGAACCTTTTTTGCAAACAGTTTTGAAGTCCTTAAGAGCCTCCTTGTACTTCAACAGTGTCACGTTGGAGATTGCCCTTCGGTAGTAGGCCTTTGAAACCAAACAACCGTCAGCAACTTTGGCAAGCCATAACCACACTGGCCTTGCCAGTATTTCTCTTTTTGTTCATAGAAGGCGGTTTCCACGGACCTTAACGGATGCCGGATCCGTCTCAATCGCTTTTGTTGCATCCCCAATGGCAGACCCTACGCTTCCATCCTTATATGTGCCTAGAGTAGAGCACGTCACGGATAAGCCTCCAGACAATAAGCTTTCTCAATGAGAAGGTAAGACTATATACTTGGGCCTTGCTGGAATAGAATAACGCTTGGTTCGGATCGAGCTCTATCGCTTGAGTGTAGAAGTCGACCGCAGTCTGGGATCACCATCGTCAGCCTGAACAAATCCCCCCCAGCTCTGCTCGCTCCCCGCCAAACTAGGGAAATGAAAGCGACCAAACGATCAAGATAGACTTAGATAGTTACCTTCCAATCTTTACTAGCTATCGCAGCATTCCCTTTGGCTTTCAACTCTAACGCCTCCGCTGAAGCACTCGCCATTTGTGTAGTTTTCGGAAATTTCCGGCAAAGATTCTATCGTAGAGGAATGTAAGGAATTCCGGTCTAATACGTACTCACGCTGATTGTAGGGGGCAGCAAAACAGTTATTTCCGAAGATGAAGGGGGAAAGGAGGGATCTGGGAGGAGAGATGGTCCTAACGGGACAGTGGGGGAAGAAATTCACAAGGAGGCTGAGGGTCAGGATTAGCCTGGATGGTTGTTGTTGTGGTTTTCTTTTCTTTTCCTAACTGGAATGGCCGTGATCACGTGATAATACGGGCCTAAACTGGTGCAGAGTTACAAGTGATATCGTAGTCATGAATACTTAAGTGCTCAGGGATCCAGGTTCGAGATACCGAGTGTAGCGGTCATTACTCGTAGGTGCAGGGCTGTCCCATTAAGGCAAGTGTCTTGTTTATTGAAATGGTGGCTAGTATTTTGGTGGCTGAACCAGGCGACTGTTCGATTGTGTCGTGAGATTCGTTACTCATTTTGACTTTGCCGCAAAAAGGAGGTTAAGTGACTGCGAGTCATTCCCCACAGACTATCACTCGTACTCTAACTCCTACAGTCACATCGAACCACCGCCGGTAAGCCAGGTTATAGTGAAACAAAGCACGACAACCACTTTTTTCATGTCACTATGTGCTTTGGCTTGTTGTGGTCTTTTTTGGGGATTTGGGGTTGACTCTGCTTGGGCCTTCCGAATGTGGGGAAGGATGTATGACATCAAGGGGCATTAACTCTTGAATATAGAGATACTATGCAGATGCAGGAGTTTCCTGTTGAATTCCTTTCTGTATAAGTCCCTTGCCCAATAATCCGGATAAGGTTGATGGTTCCCCAGGACTCCCCAGATACTGTAATGTGTATTCTGAGCGCCTGGTCGGCCCGGGGCCAGCAGTGGGGCTAATTAAAAATTTGGGGGGGAAGATTGGACTTGGGCGGAAAGGGAGGTAATGTGTGTTTATTTTATGCTTCACATACATAGACCTAAGAAATCATTGTGGGCTGCCTTTCGTCCTGAGAATAGTAGTAAACTTTAGTCATGTTCGGTTCTAATGCGAATAGACTTTTCACGCTTATTTCTGTTTTAGAAACCAGTTATTCGATTCCTTGCTGTGTGATAGCGAATTATCTCCAAGTAATCATTATCCCGAGCAGAAGCCTTTCTCCTGGTGATACTGACTGTACTGGTATCTTCGGAAAGAACCACAATGGCTAATAGCAATTTGTTATGGGTTAGGTTTGGTTGCTTCAGCGCCGCCAAGCCATGATCTGAACCTGGAACGGTAACTACTTGTACCTTACCCCTGCACAATACGAAATCCAATCCAAAAAACCACCAGTCCAACGACCTTCAAACGCACGCCCCAGCGCTCAGAAACACGTTCTACCTAACATTGCTATGGCCCCTTCAATAACAAGCAAAAATGTTCCCACCCCGGATATCGGCTCTGCATCGGAGGCCACAGCGGCAGTTATTACGGAAGCCCAAACCATCTCCGCAGGTTAGGTCTCATCCATCCATCCATCAATCAATCCAGGAATTGTAACTCGTGCTAACGAGCAACAGACGAAGTAGCCTCTATGATCGCCAAATCCGACTATGGGGAATGGAAGCTCAGGCTAGGTATACCTTCTCCCACCTTTCTTCCCCCTCGATTGGATCTGACTGGCAGCCTAGAATGCGTAATGCCCACATCTTAGTAATAACCATAAAAGCCCTCTCCAACGAAGTTTTGAAGAACCTAGTTCTTGCTGGAATCGGATCTTTAACGGTCTTAGACCCGGAACTGTTACCGAGGAGGATCTGGGCGCGCAGTTCTTCATAAGTGGGGAAAGTGTTGGCTTGAATGTCTGTTGTTTTCTTTCCAAGGTATCTGGGGATAGGCTAATGACAGGAGTAGAGGGCGGAAGCGGCAGCGCCGGCGCTACAGCGATCGAACCCGCGTGTTGCGGTTAACGTGGATATCTCGGACCCTAGGAGCAAAGGCGCTGGGTTCTACAGCAAGTTTGACATTGTTATTTCGACGGAATTGGACCTTGACTGTTTGGTAT
Source organism: Tuber borchii (assembly GCA_003070745.1). Taxonomy (NCBI): domain Eukaryota; kingdom Fungi; phylum Ascomycota; class Pezizomycetes; order Pezizales; family Tuberaceae; genus Tuber; species Tuber borchii. The sequence continues at coordinate 75,332 of NESQ01000106.1, forward strand.
CCATACTCCGTGAGCCCCCATCCCCAGCTGGCATATCCTAACAGCCAAACTAAGCTGTATATAAACGACACCACTCGTGAGTGCAATCGCCCTTTCTACGCCGCCGCTTCATACGGAATGTACGGGTATATCTTTGCGGACCTGATAAGGCACGACTTCATCATGTATGCGCCCCCTCAAAATCCTCTCCACCACGAAATAACGTATATCCTAGCGAGCGCGAAAAATCCGACGTGCGAACCGAACTCAAACAAGAAACCAGAACGCGCTCCGTAACAGCCGTCCGCGAGAGGAAAGACTCCGGCAAAACGGTTGAGTTTGTCACAAAACAAGAAGTTTACTCTCCCCTACGCTCCGTAATATCTAGCAAGGTAGACTCAACCTGGCGCCCCCGCCGCCGCCGGATGGTCCCGAACGTTCTCCCGGGTGTGAAAGCCCTCTGGAAATTTCAGCAGGCCCACAACCACCTAACAGAAGCCAAGCGGGAGGACTTTGCTGAGATGGCGAGATTGATTATGGAGGCTAACGTGATATGGGCTTACCCGACGATATCGTCAAGTCAAATTTCATCGGGCCATTTGTGGAGAACGCTACGTCGGAGATGGCGCCCGTCGCAGCGGTTCTTGGCGGGATCCTGGCGCAGGATGTCATCAATGTGCTCGGGAAGAGGGAACAGCCGTTGCAGAATTTCTTGGTGTTTGATGGGGATACGGCTGCTGCGCCGATCCTGGCGTTGCATCCAGAGGGGGAAGAGGATGGTGCTGCTTAACTGATTGTAAGGGAGGGAGGTGGAGGTGGGAGGGCCGGAATATACTTGGTGAATTCCCGGAAATGAGAGATGGGCGGTTGCGGGGCTAGCTCGAGATTTCCTAATTCTACCATATCATTAGACTTATCGTCCGCTCTCTTAGCTAAACAAACCAGGCGAGCCAAGCTAGTCCCTTATGCTGCTAAGTGCTGGTAGGTGAAAATAATGGTTTGCCGGGTGTCACCACAACAACCATCAGCGATAGGGCCCGTCACACACACAAACCCCACAAGGGAAACCCTCCACCACACCTCTATCCTACACAACCCGCATAAGAATAACCTATCATTCTCAGCCCCAGAGTTAACCAAGCACGAAACCCATTTCAAAATGTTCCGATTTACCACCCGGTTCCCTCTCCACAGACAGCTACCTATCGCGAGATACCTCACTATGATTACTCCTAGGCTTGGCATCCCTAATAATTCTAAGACACCCTATTTTGAAGGATTCTAAGCTTGTTGACCGTTTAGTGGCTGAGAATGAGTACGACGGCGTCTGCCTCGAAAAGGAGATGACACTGGAGTTTATCGACGATATGGTTGAGAAGTTTAAGAACGGCAAGAAGATTCACAAGAAATACGCATTCCAGATTATCCTTAAAGCAAAGGAGATATTCTATGATGAGCCAACCATTCCGGAAGTCACAATTCCAGATGGCAATAAGATGACGATTTGTGGAGATACTCATGGTACCTTGGCTCTTCAGCACTACATTGAATCGCGCTGATGAGTGATAGGTCAATATTTTGATCTGTTGGAGATCTTCCGTCGTAATGGATTCCCAACAGAGAAACATGCACATCTGTTTAACGGTGACTTTGTTGGCCAGGGATCTTGGTCCACTGAGATCGCTTTCCTTCTGTTCTCCTATAAATGGCTCTTCCCCAGTGGTTTCTGCGTCAATCGTGGTAATCATGAGATGGATGACATGAACAGGGTTTACGGATTTGGAGGGGAGTGTAAAACCAAGTACAATGAGCGCACATTCAAGTTGTTTTCGGAAACCTTTAGCGCTCTACCTCTGGCTACATTAGTCGGTTCCAAGCACCTACTTCTTTAAGGAGGGTTGTTCTCCGACGATAAGGTTGGTCTGGACGACATCCGAAAGTTGAACCGTCACTTGAAGAAGCAGCCTGGGCAAGAGGGACTGTATGGCCCTTTTCTAGTTAAGTTTGGAGACTTCGATTACTGATCGGATGCCTTTAGAATGATGGAGATGCTGTGGGCCGATCCGGAGCCTGAGCCTGGCCGCAAACCTAGCAAGCGAGGTGTTGGTCAACAATTTGGCCCAGACGTTACCAAGTCTTTCTGTGAACGCAATGGGTTAGACGCAATTATCAGGAGTAACGAGGTCCGGATGGGAGGTTACGACCCATACCTCAACTAACTCCACCCTATCGCACCACAGAGAAAGATCCAAGCAACTGACCAGCCAAAAACATCATCAATCAGACACGCCAACCTCGCACAATCCAACAATGATTAGCACTTTCACACGTGGCAGCCTCTTACATCCTCGCACCCTCTCATTCCCTAGTTCAAGCTCAGGGCGATGAATGACTAGCGTAGCAATACTCCACCAAGCTATTCCACCACCCATTACTAGAAAAGGAGACAAATACCCCCTTGAGTTGTGCTTTGTTGACGACGTATGATCATTTAATGCTTCCTTAGGTGTTTTTTGTCGCATACCTTCTGACATTGTCATAGGCCGAACGCTGGAAAGAGCTCCTTCAGGGAGCTGAGACTGCAGAGTTTATAAAGTTTGCTGCGGCTCCAGCATTTGCGCGCCGGAGCCAGATCGACGAGAGCTTGGAGGAGGTGGGCTGGCGGAGTATGGGGTCACTTGAGGAATTTGGTGTCTCTGTTAAGCCACAATTCATTGAATTGGAAGCTAAAATCCTACCTTCCCCAACGGTAGTCTTCGGCCAAGGAACCGAGAACTCCGGCCCGAAGAATGGCCGTTGGAACCTTAGGGGAAAGAGATTTTATAAAGTGAGACAACCCAACCCCATAATCCGAACAGAGCACTTTATTAATAATTTTATTGGCTTTGTAGCCCACGACTTTCAATGGCTATGGCTTGCTATACGTTCCTGATGGGGAGCTGTAAGTGGTTCAGAAAACACTTCTTAATTACCTAAACACTAACACCACTTTATAATACAGCTCCGGTATTGGTTCATTAAGGGTGAACTCGCGAAAAGTCCAAAGCCCGGCGATGTCGAAAAACGATCAAGAAAGCCGCAAAAAATCAAGCTCTGAAAGTCGCATCAGAGCAATCCCAAGCCGCATCCAAAGCTGCTTAGGCACAGCCGGTAGCAAAAACTGTTTAGCACAGTTTCTTTTTTCTCCTGGTCTGCTTTTTCGGTTCTTTTTTTTATTGCCTTTTTGAGACCTATTGCTGCCTTTCTTGCTCTCCCCCTTTCACTGATGTCAGCGAATTTACTCCTTCTCTCTTTTTGCCGTTGTTTTCATCACGTTTGTCCGCTGCATTGATTCTTAGAGAGGAAAGCACTGGAGCCTCGGGGATGGTTAGCCGGTGAAGCACATTCAGGAGTTACCTGTCTAGAAAAGATACAGTGGGCTACTGAAGATAGCTCGTCACTAGTTCGTACATTTGGGTGTTGTTAGACATGGGCACCACTCTCGCCGAGCCCTGAGTAATGCGTTGGTGTTTTGGGGGCATTTCTTGGTATTCGTTTTTCACCTTCAGTCTATACTCTAAGGAACAAAATAGTATTCCATCAAATATATCCTTTATCGTAACGAAACCATGCCCTATCGGCGAGCATGATTTAACTCCTATCCATTATGACTATTTATCGTCTACATCGCTATTCCCAGCGACCCATCCTTCCCGTTTCCACTCCATTTTTCCCAAACTGTAAAGTTATCCAAACTCCGAACCACTGTCCCCAGTGCCTCAATTGTGCGAGCCTCCAGCAAATGGCGGGCGGTCTCAATACACTTCCTCACGAACGTCGGGTACAACCCAAACCCTTTAGCAGCCATAGCCCAAAGACTATCTTGGTCATCGCAGCCTAGGCGACCGGCACCAGTGAGATTGTAGATGCATTAGCTGAGGAATCCAGCAACAGAGGAACTAAGGAAATTTAAGTGGGGGGGGAGCGGGGTACAGGTTTAGGATTGATGTCGAACAAGCAGAACTTTCCACTATTTTGATCTTTTCTGCTAATGTTAATCCTGGTACGGCTAGTAAGTTTAAGCAGGTCGGCTGCCTTCTGGTACTCGTTCTTGGCCGCCAGATGGCATGAATCTTCCTCCCTCGCAGACAGGACCCAAGAGTTTTTAGTAACCGAAACGTGTCCACTCCACGGCATCTCCCCCGAAACCTGGTCAAATCGCTGCACGATCGGTAATGCCATAAAATTGCCCTGGCCATCAGGCACGAGCGTCATGGTGCCCTCATCACCCCCTAAACGCGCCTCTACAATGACAACACTGTAGATGTTGACAAGGTCATCGCGGGCATGCAACATACCCATAAATCCGTTTACCAATTGCACCCCCTGGCTGCCCCTTCCACGAACAGGCTTGCGAATAACGGGTTACGGTAGGTCGTACACCAGCTGGCCCAACCTTTCGATTGACCGCTTAGGGTCCCTTTCCAGCAGCCAGCTCTTTGGTGTGGGGCAACCGCGATTTTGGAGTAGCTTGTTCGTGAAGGCCTTGTCGTCTACAACGTCTACTACCTCTGGCGGGTTTGCTATTAGCTTTATGCAAGATGGGAGGGAGGTAGTGATGAGCTGGTGGTCGGCAAATAGGGGCGTGTGTGCCCAGATTGTTTTCGCGCCGCTAGAATGCCGGGTCGAGTATCGTGGAACGACCAGCCGGTGTCGGTGGCCGAGTTTGGATGTGGTGCAGGAGTTATGATTCTTATGTTCAGATCGTTTAGTGTATGCATAGCGTAAGTGATGTCTGCCCCTGCATCCTTGTAACCTGGTTTCATACCGGTCAGTCAGCGGATTGTGAGCACAGGGCGTAGGCAAGAGGGCGTGGAGGAACCTCCAGGCTTTGGCGGCTTGAATGAACCATTGATAATGGGTGGTGGAATAGCCTGGTGGAGTATCGCTACGCTAGTATTATATCGCCTAGGGCTTCTACTAGATAATGAGAGAGTGTGAGGATGCTTGATGCCGCTACCTGTTATGGTGCTGATTATTGTCGTGGCGTGCGGGATTCATGTGTCTGATTGGTGATGTTTTCGGCTGGTTAATTGGTTGGTTATTTCTCTGTGGTGTGGTGGTGTGGAGTTGGTCTAGATGTGGGTGCTAAGTCCTTGTAAGTGAAAATAAGCTTAACAGTTTGCCGGGTGTGGCAGAATCTCGGGATGACAACACCAGCGAATTGCATCACCACAACACCATCAGCCATGAGAAAACCTATTCAATACTGCGAGACTTGTACCCTCCCTACAGAATACCCTAAAAGTTTCTTAATGCCTGCGAGATCACAACGTTTCACCCACAGCCAACAAAATAATACCCCAACTTCTAAGCAACAAAACACCATTACAAAAATAATAATAAGGCCCTATTCGGCAACCCACCGTATAAAAATACTGAGTATTTCTGAAAACTACTTATTTCCTAATAGAGAAGGCAAAAGATACTCTATGACAATTACTGAACCGTAGCGAGAGAGAGTATCCCAGTTAGCATACTATGTGAAAAGAAGAGATCGATCAGAGGCCTGACCATGGAGTATAGGTGCATCAACGGATAAGTGTGAACCTCATTTAAGGGTATTTTCAAACAAGTCTAACTAACCTAATACTGCTCAATTTAATTCACAAAAACTTCAGAGATATAACTGACACTAAGAAGAATAAAAGTGAGGTTTTTTTAATTTGTAAATACAAGCTGAAAGGATGGTATACTTGTTTTAAAAGTTGGACATTAGGTGTAGAATTTGTACTCTCTGTATTAAAGTGCAACATAGAACGGCTTACTAAGTATAGTAAATAGTGAAAGTTTGAATTATGAAAGATAGTTTGAGACTTGCAGGCAAGAAACAACAACAATATCAGCAACCAAGATCTAAAATATGGGATGACAATAGTCAAAAAGCATATACTACAAAGGCATACTGCTGGCAATCTTGCTGGTCAGCCCAAAAGGGCAGTAAATCAAGAACAGGTGAAAGAAGTACATAGTTCTCTTGAGGAGAATGTTAATTGTGAGAATGTAGAAGAAAAGAATGGTGAGTTTCAAGTAACTACATCTGTGAAGATCAGAGATATGATAAAGGCCAACTTTCTAATGGTTGTAATTAATAGAGGTGAAGTGTACTGGGTACGAACAGAGCAAAGGACAAGAGTCTACAGAGAGGGATATTCATATGGCACTGATGACTTTAAAGAAATAGTTACAAAAACCTATAGGAGCCATCACAGAGTGTCAAATTCTCAAACAATTGTATATAATTAATTTACTTTCTTTCATACCTATTATTATTATTTACAGTATATCACAATCAATCACTACCAGTCTTGGCACTGTGGTGGCACAGCCACTGTTGCCTTTAACTGTGCCACATGGTTCACGTTCTTCCATTGATGAACCTATAGTATCAGAAATGGTGATGTTGCGAAATGCTGGGGGACACGACATGCAGTATTTCGCAACATCACCATTTCTGATACTACTCCATGGTCAGGCCTCTGATCGATCTCTTCTTGGGCCAATATATACTAATGGATATTCTTCATCTGTCTACGATGCAATTACTGTCATAGAGTGTTTTTTGCGTTCTCTATTAGGAAATAAGTTGTTTTCAGAAATACTGAGTATTTTTATACGGTGGGTTGCCGAACAGGGCCTAAAAATAAAAATAATTCTTTAAAAACAAACCAGCACCACTGGTAAATTTAATAACTTTTTTCTATGGTCAAAGGACAACTATTTATATTGTTTGGGCCACTTAAAATTAGCAATAATTATCCCTTTTCGGAAAATGCTAAGGCAGCAATCCTGCTAAGTTGTACTGAGACCATGCTTATTGCCTTATTTAGCATCACAAGGAATTGGTGGGTGAGACTTTGTGATTTTGTTATCATAGCATAAAAATGCTTGGATGGTATCATATTCTGTAGGGAGGGTCCGAGTTTCGCTGGTATTGAATAGGTTACCTCCACCAGCGGGAGGGCCCGTCACACATACACCCCACAAGGAAATCCCTCCACCACACACAACTTCTATCATACACAATCCGCATAAGAATAACCTATCATTCTCAGCCCCAGAGTTAACCAAGTACGAAACCCAATTCAAAATGTTCCGATTTACCACCCGGTTCCCTCTCAACAGACAGCCATCTATCGCGAGATACCTCACCATTACCACTCCCAGGCCTGGCATCCCTAATAATTCCAAGACAGCCATAGAGTTTAGTTCCCCCAAAGGGTTGTTGTCTAAAGGCAAGAAGCTTGTGTCCGTCGATCAAACAGCTAGTCCTCCCAATACTAGGTCCGACAAAATCAATGTGCCGTTATAGCTTCACGAAATGCATTGTGTTAAAATCAGCTAAAATTACAGACCGATACCAGTGTCGAACAGTATGTCTACTGCTTGGAAGATAGGGCCAGTGAGTTTGCACAGGAAATTCGGCCTTTGTTGTCGGTTCTCTGGGCTACAGTAGTATATTGATCGGGGTGGGCTTATTCTACAGTTGGATTAGGAATATTGGTGCACAAGCGGTAGGATAGTGCATGACTTGTGCTATGCTAAGTCTTAGAAATCCTTGTATCGGGTCCTCGTCCCACAGGAGCGATACAATAACCACAAGAATAACATGAGTTTCACACCTTTCAGATAGCTTGGTTCGAATGTTTTTCGGCACCTTATCAATAGCCGTAGCCACGACGCTGCCTTAACACTAGCAGATCCGCGCTTTTCCTCTGCCTGACCCGGCTTTTCTTCCACCCCCGAGAATATCATAAAGCAGAATCGATAACCCCTCCACTTCAATAGCGAGAGCAACAAAGAGCGGGTGATATCTCAATATACCATCAATGACTGCAAAAACTGCCTCAATAATAATACGAACTCTTTTAACAATGCGTCGAACTATCTTGTTGCTGATGATCGGTCTCAGCTCTGAACCTGGTTATCACCCCTGGAACCAAGGTTACAGTATCAGGGCATTCGGGAGCGCCTTGTCAACGATATCGGGGAATGGCTCACACAAGCTAGGGAATTCAGAAGATGGAGTGACCTGGGTGGGGAAGGTGAAGGTGATAAAGCAGTGCTGTTTTGTTATGGAGATCCCAGAGCTGGCAAGACATTTATCAGGTAGCAGGGTTACTCTCCCGGGGAAGAAATGGAGCCTGAGCTAACAAACGGCGGTGATAGTTCGCTAGTAGTAGATAGGCTATGCGATCAGGCGAGAGGACAAAACACCGTCGTTACGTGTTTTTATTTTAACTTTGCATCGAGAAAGGAGCAGTCTGCGACCAATACACTGGGTTCCTTGCTGAAACAGATGGTTAATGGAATCGAAAGGATTCCACAGGGAATATTCCAGGCATTTCAAGAGGAGAAGTAAGCCATTGGCGGACGCGCACTGGGGCTAGCCGATATCGTGAAGATGTTACAGGTCATCACGTCTCGCAGCGCACATTTATGTGCATTGACGCTCTAGATAAACGTGCGAGAGTACAACGAGTCAAGATCCTCTATTCGCTGAATAAAATCCTTCAGAAGTCCCCTGGCACTTAAGTGTTCGTGACTAGAAGGCACCATGTTCAGGCTGAGATCGAGAAGCGTCTTACCGGGCGAGTCATCAGCATCTCAGTAAGTCCCAAGAAAGGCGATATCATCAGATGCCTTCGCTCCAGATTAAGCGAGGGCGAAACGCCCAATGCCATGGACGAGAGTCTAGAGGACGACATTCTGGAGAAGATTCCGGAAAACATATGTGCGTAGGGGCAACGGTACCGAGAATCCTACACCTGATCATCCGCTAATATATATGTTTAGGTTTCTACTCGTTTCCTTAAACCTTAAAGCAATCTTACAAGAATCGACAATTTATCGGATGCGAGAAAGACTCAACAAAATGACTGATGGGTTGGGTTTGGGAGATGCTTACGGGGCGACGATTGAACGGATAAAGGCGCAGGGTGGGGATAAATCGGAGCTTGGGGTAGCAGCCTTGATGTGGATTATTCATGCCGAACGGCCGTTAAGGGCGGATGAACCCTGCCACGCTTTAACAGTCGAGCTAGGATTTCAATGCCAGTAATGTCCCATCGATCTCGACATTGGTGGGCTGCTGTCCAGCGCTTATTGCTGTGGATAAGGAGGCATCAACTATGCGACTCGTCCACTTTACTCTCCAAGAGTACCTTTCCACCCATCCCGATATTTTCGGTAAACCTCACTCGGCGATGGCAGAGGTTTGCTTGACCTATCTGAATTTCGAGCAGGTCAAGGCCCTTTCCACCGATCCCTCCCCCAACGCGCTCGACACACCCTTTCTAGAATATTGTTCTATATACTGGGGAGTCCATGCGAAAAGGGAACTCTCAGACTGCGCCAGGTCACTTGCCCTGGAGCTGCTTCATGGATATGATGACTACATATCTAGCCGATTTATTTTTCAGCACATAGCTTGGAAGGACCTGAGCCGTGGGAATACCAGTATCAGTCTCCGGTTCAGTGGGCTACGCTGTGCATCGTTCTTCGGGGTTGTTGAAGTCGTACCCACTTTGGTAGAGCACGCCTATCATGATATCAACAAAGAAGATATTTGGGGGCATACACCACTTGGATGGGCGGCTCATAATGGACATGATGAGATGGCCAAAGTGTTGCTCAGGCAGGAAGAGGTCAGCCTCGACAAGCCAGGTTTCATGGGCCAAACACCTTTCTTGTATGCTGTCAAGAATGGATATGAGGGAGTGGTGAAAACGCTACTCGGGTTGAAAATGGTCGACCCGGACAAGCCGGATAATTTCGGCCTAACACCCCTCTTACATGCCGCTTGGCATGGGCATGAGGGAGTGGTAAAACTACTACTCAAGCAGAAAGATGTCAATCCCGACAGGTCGGATTGTGATGGCCGAACACCACTCCTGTATGCCGCTCGTTTGGGGCGTCTGGGGTGGTGAAAATGCTTCTCAGGCGGGAACAAGTCGACCCCGACAAGCCCGATAGTGATGGCCGAACACCGCTTCTCCATGCTGCTCAGAATAGCTATGAGGGAGTAGTAAAAATTCTACTCGGGCGGGATGAGGTCAACCTCAACCCCAACAAGGCGGATAATGACGGCCAAACACCACTAATGCTTGCATCTAAGTTCTGCCATCAGAAGGTGGTAGCGCTCCTACAGTCTCACCAAGCAGTAACCCGCCGTTCAATTCGAGGCCGACGAGCCACCGCCTGAGATTTATCCTTCAACATCACCCTTTGTAGGCAAAGGAGACCCCATGTGATTGGAAGGTACATATATATTATAACACCCTTCTAAAATCACAACTCCTAACCTAGTCGACTGAGGATTCATGAGTTTCTGTTCACAAAGTACTATAGATTCTGGCCTGTGGTGTAAAATAGTTCTATTATTGTTAGACGGTTCAGTGAAGAGCTTCAGTTTTTATCCCCATCGTGTTCAATTTCCCTCTAGTTGTAAATTATTGTTAGCGTCTATTTTTTTTCTCTCTCCCCTATACTCTCCCCTTTCCTTCCTTGCCTCCCCTTCTCCGAGTGACAGCTAAGCTATAATGTTGTGGAGTGTTTTCGTTGGCTAGGAGAAAGGTAGTGTACAGTAGGACAGCGATTCTTAAGTTCAATGTGAACCATATAAAAACCGTGCTTACAATGAGGGACCGGCCACCACCAATGATATCGTTTTGGCAATATCATAGTGTTACACTGGGCAGATACCTATCAGCTGCCCTACTATAGGCCCTGGTAGGGTGGTTAGGGAGGGGCATGGCAAACAAGCTGTTCGTGTCGCTCATTAATCTCATTCGCCCCGCCATCAACTCAACGACATGAAAGTACTAGCAGATAAACTACCCGGAAGGTACATTTGTAGAGAGCCCCAGTGACAACTGCCACTATCTCCCAGCAGAAGCTACATCAGGGCCGCCGAATACCCAACATCGCAAGAGTACGCATTCGCGAGATGGCTGGGAGAGTACACCTCTAGGCAATAATAGAGCTCCTTCCCGATCACTAGAAGAAAGTGTCTCCGAAAGGTAATTCTAGCCCCCCCAACTCCTACACTAGCAATGCCCCAATCTAATTTGACGATAGATAGACCAAAGAACCCACGGCATCCCTCCCCCAATCCCACCTACCAGCACACTGGGCAGGAGAAGTGGCATGAATCGTAGTCTTCCTTTTTGGGTGTGGTTTCGGTTGGGATTAGTGCGGTGATATGGTAGACTGCAGAGTGAATTGAGTAGTTAGATTTATGGTTAATGAAGGTATGGCTAAGGCAGTATTACCCATCAAGGATGAGTTCGGCAACCGGCTGTGCCTATTTTTTTCGTGAGCTCACTGGGAGTTTTTGCTAAGACGGCCGCAATGGGAAATCGTGCTTATTGTTGGGACCTTGGTGCTGCTTCACACGCCCTTTCGATAGTCTTTTCATCGTCCGGATAAAGGGTTCGGCAATGCACTTTCAGATTGATGCAGCGCCGGAAGCAAGCAAAGGTCAAAGGGTCAGATGCACGGGAGAGTTGGAAGCAAGATGAAAGAGTTGGAAGCATGAAGGCCATGATCCATGGGACTCTTCCTGCGATGGGATTTTTTATTCTTGTATTTTCTCTGGTTAGCACGGGAGTCCGCGAAAGAAACGACGTGTGTCGCAGTCGCTAGAAGGGTAGGATGGGGACTTTGTTATGATTTATATGTACTCCTGTCTTTACCGTTAGTCGGTCGGTCGGTCGGTTAGTTAGTTGAGCGTGAGTGTCAGCGTGGGGGAGAGAGAGCGTGTGAATGAGGAAGAGAGAACTTCCCCACTCTAAAGTTGTGCTCTGGCGACTGAAGTAGTTTGTTTTATTAATACTTTAACTCTTGGCGTCTCGTTTAGTTTCGCGGTCGCCGTTTAAAGTTCATTTTGTGTAGTTTCCAAAAGTAAACGTCGGAACACAAACGTTTTGCTAAGAACAGTGCCCGTAAGAGGGTATGGCCGGAAACATTGAGTAGCGAGCTGTGAAACAAGGATTAGGGACGCCGATTTATTTGCAAAGGTGGCTGGTGGAAAAAGGGAGACGTTATAATAATTCGGCCTGATACAATCGAACAAAATCTACAGATTCATTAATGATCACTCGGTCCAAATTCTCGATGTTAATGGCATCATAATATTGAGACTAAAGGGGGAGAAGGAATCTGGCTTCTAGGATACAGCAAATATTTCGAGAGGCTCTTGTGGATGGGCATATTGAGCCGCATACTGCAAGTTGATCATCTACATGGTCAAGTACGAGATGCCTACTCCTTCAAACTGGATTTCGGGTGCCCCTAGGACAAGAATATTTCCACAAATGCAGCCGATCCGCAACTGCCTGTTCCCACCCAATCTTTTTTCCCACTTGTTTGCTACTCAAGCTCACAACTTGGGCGTGGCTTGATAATTTTTCTCTCAGCGTTAGTACAAACTACGCCGATTTTCGCTAAAGGGCGGATGCAAACACAACCTCTTTGCTCAAGTACAGCCATTGCAGTTAAGGGCTGTTCCCGAGACTGGAGAGTCGAGCCATTGAGCATTAACGCGCATATCGAGGGGTTAGTGCCGTTGCTATGGTGACAAGCACGTTCGCCACTACAATACTACAGCGGCAGCAAAACGTCTCTTTCCCTTGGCCCTAGCCACAGCGGTGGGAGGACTCTAAAAGTCACTAGGGCTTCCTTACGGTAGGCGCTAGTTTTAATAGGAATTTTAGCTTGACGGACTCGCCTTGCTTTCGGGTGTATAGAGATGTGATGATCGCTAAGGTGGCGACTTATTATGGGCGGTGCTCTCCCGCGGTATGTGCACTGTGTTCGGCTGTGTCGATACCGTAAAAACTCGAATACAAGGCCGGTGTGCTATGTCGTTGAAATTCCCCCTCTGGGATAGGGGTAGGGGAGTCACAGCAAAATCACCCCTCGGCTGAGGCGAAAAAAAAGAAAAATACACGGCGCCTTACTACGAGAGGCAATTGCAACGACATAGCACACCGGCCTTGTATTCGAGTTTTTACGGTAATCGTCGGAAAAGAGGATCCCCAAGGCGTCTTCATCATTTAGGACACGCTGGGTAGAAATTTTCTGAGCTGCCCAACTCCCATGCCACTCCTGTAGTTTTTCCCCTCCTCACAAGCATTTGTATGACGGACTAAGTGGCCGAGAGTGTGTAGAAGCCCTCAAGAGGCCTAGCTGACCTCGAGCAACCTAGGAAGAATATCTGTGCGTGATGCGCGATGGGATGAAAGAATCGCTCATTTGTGTTACTAGTCGGGGATGTGCAGGTAGAGTTCTCTATTGGAGATTTCTGGCTCCAGGAGAGGCTACAAAAATAAGAGACAACTGTTCATGGCTAGTGTACTCACACGCGTCCACACTTCTGTGCTCCCCCATCCCTTCTTCTGTACGATCGCGGAACACTCAAATACACGACCCCCCAAATACACACTCCTAGCTGATTGGTTTATAGATTGAGATTACTAATATTCAGCCAATCAGGAGCGCAATCAGGAGCGAATGTGTATTTGGGGGGGTTGTGTATTTGAGTGTTCCATGATTGTACCGAGTTTCACTCACTTTTAGCGTTACACTACTCGTAATAGGATAGAAAGGACAGGAAAGGTAACGATAGACACGCAAGCAACCTAGTTTCCATCATGACCATGCTGACCAGTACTCATTTAGCACTATTCTGAGCACTACATCACCTCTAAACCACAAAGTTTTTTATATCACGGTTACCCAAATAAGCTATCTCAGGAGTGAAGGGGATACCGGTACCACCCTTCATGCTCATCATATGATACTTACATCATAGTTGTCCCAATTATTCCTCACTTTGCTCTCTTTAGTTAATTCACCACCGATCACTTCCACTACCAGCTGTACCCGCACTTAGCCCAAGTGCTTGAAAAGGGTTTAAGGGATCTGTTAGCGGCATTGTATCCGTGCCTCCTCAACACTTCTAGGACCCCCAGTACCTCTTGCGCGGTCTGAAACTGTCAAATTTGGTTTCAGGAACGCTAAGGCAAGACTTAGGGTCCGTTCGGTTGCAACCCATATTTGAAATCTCATTTTACTGAGCAGTTGAAAAATGCTGTTTTAGGGGAAAGAAAGGCAAATGAGATTTTGCTGTGGTGGGGTGTTTGGTAAAAACGCCATCTGGCAGTGATCTCTCTGGTGGGAGACATCACACCTATGTGTAAGCTTCATTTTTTTTCTTCTATCATACCATGACTTTTTTTTTCTTTTCTCCTTTGTTTGTATCTTCAACCACTTTTGTCAAACAACCCTACTACCTGCCTGGAGAGTAGTTTTCTTCTCAGATTTTGGGAAGTTCTTCTCTTCAAGTTTTGTTTCACAAAACCACTACTTCTTCCTCCCGAATCTCCCTTGTAGGAGGCATTTTCTCTTCCCTTGTGGGAAGTCTAGATTAGGGTTAAAAGTGGGCAATTGGGGGAAGGATTTTGAAGCGACATTTGAAGAGAGTTGTTGCTGATGGTGTTGTCTGGCTAGCTAGCAAGTTCAAAAATTCTACTCTGAGCTCTTTTTTTCAAATGCCATATCTGAGGGTAAAATGGGTTTTTTCAAAGTCACAGATTTGGGCTACCGAACACTTCCCTCATTCTTGATATGCCATTTTTGGCAAATATGGCATTCTGTCCTCGGAAATCACAATATCTCGTTGCAACCGAACGGACCCTTAGCAGCGGGCACCTGAGCTTGGTCAAAAAAACTCGTTTTCCATATTTTTAGTGCTCAAATGACTCAGCATGCTTAACGAGTCCAAATGTCCCCAGCAAATCACAGAGCTCAAATCATTCTAGGACAGGCTTAGCGTGCCTAGAGCCATTTTTGACTGTTTCGGACATTCTACTACCGGTACCGGAATTATCGTGCCATTAATAGATGTCTCAAGGTGGAATATTGGGTGAGCCTCATTTCTCGTATGTCACTTTGGACTACCGGTATGGGATTTAGCCGAATAAATCACTGTGTGGGCGATGGTGATTTACCTAGAAAGCTTGGCTTTTGGTGAAGATTTGACTTTAACTGGCAACCGCAACAATCATGTATTGTCAGAAATCAAAAAAAAAAACTGAACGCGCCAAGGTAGCAACGGGAAAAACTTTTAACATTCTCGCGCCAGTCCTAATAAGGGAGTTGCTTATCTAATTCCAATAGTTACCCGGGCGCGTTCAGTTATTTTTGATCTGTAACAATAGGCAGTGGGAGAGCTTCTATCATTTCGAGTAGAAAAAAAGCCTGGTATACGTTAGCTTGAAACCCACGGCATTATCGCTCCTATTAGCGTTTGTGGTTTTCACCACCAAATGAGTTTGCAGTGCCAACCGCTTAGGCTGCCGTAGTTTATGGAACTAACTTGGCTTATTCAGCCGCCGCCAATTGCAAGTTTTCGTGCGGTGGTAGGCGCAGATTTGTATCTAAAAGTTTATACATGAGACTCTGTCTAGCGCTAGAGTGCCGGTATTAAGTTAGCCTTGGTGTTCTTTGGCAGGGGTGTGGTGGCCAGCTCGGTTGTGACTAACTTACGGGACTAAGAAGCCTATTAGACGCAGAAGCGAATCAGTTTATCTGTGTATTTTGGACGAATTACAGTGCAGAAATCCTGAGAAAATAAAATCTACAAATTCGGCTCAAAACAGTTAATCAGAAATGATATAGTGCGAGGAATATATCGAGCCTTTCTGAATCTCCTCTCCTTGGCATTGTGTATCAATTACGATTCCACATTTTTAGTGAATGAGAGATGACTCACTTCCCGGCCTAATCTAGTTCCTTATATGACACATTACCTAAGCGAGAATTACCTGGCTTGCCGAGTATTCAAACCTGGTTTGCTTGCTTTTTCCCAGTGACCTACTTGCAACTCACTTACTCCAGTGCAGATACCATCATTTCTATATTCCTAACCCACAAAATGCTTCCTTTCTCATCCGTAGGTTTCAACAGGTCTTCCTCTCCTACAGTAGCAGCACCGATAGACCAAGATGGGCTCGCACGTGGAGCTCCCCCTAGTGGCCACACGTGGCGTAATGCCAATATCTACGATTCTGACCGCAAAGATAATTTAATCGGAGGCCTCTGGATCGCAGAAGGTATTACCAATGCCAATCTCTATTCGATGTTGGAGATTTTCTGTACCTTTAACGATACTTTCTACCTACGCAACTTCAGCGGGCGGTTGGTTAAGAGGGACCAGAACCCACTTCAGCCAGGTGATTACTTGATTGCCACGAATGGTAGGTCCGCTCTATGCTTGAGCCATTGAGCACCACTAACGCAGGATAGGCTCCATCACTGTCACCCATGAAATCCCTCTGCTCCGTAATAGTCCGGGCTCTTTGCAAGCTGGAATCCGCTCTGAATCCTTTCGTGATGCAGTACGTGAGCGAGATCGGCGCTGTATCCTATCGGATAGGCCAGCACTAATGGCTCGCTATGGTTATTGGGATTCCTTTGAAGCAACTTACATATTTCCCTTAGAATACGAGGAGAACTAGAACGATCTCGGCTACCGTAATTGGATCACCGTCCCCCCAGCTACTGAGTCCGGTGGATCCATCAACTCTCCCCAGAATGGGATATTAATTGGTATTACTGAAAGCATACTTTTCACTTCTCATCAGGTGTCAATTGATCCAGATGTATGAATTACTCCATCTTAAAGTCTTCACAGCTAACAAACATGTAGGATAATTATAAGATTGTCTGCTTCACACCTGATACCATTGGCCTTAACCTCGCCGGTCGTCATCTCGATCAGCGATTCCTGGAGGATCCCCTCCGCCCGGTCGATCAGGTTTTGCGCTGGCATTTTCGGCAGGCAGTGCTTATCCATGTGAGAGGGGCTGGGGAGTCTTCTATTGGGATGTATTTCCCTAAGCCATCCTGTCTAGATGATTATGACTGGTTAGAATGCTAGTGTTTGGGTTTTTTTTGCCGGTTTAATGTAAAGTGGGGAAGACAAGTGATGTGTACCTAGCGCGCTACAGCATCTTAGACGATGAGGGTTGCTCCCGCTGCTTTTCCCATAAGTTCCTCCAGACAGCTTGCGACCTTAGGGGTATTTTCCTTATGATAATATGAAGGAATAAAACTAGCCAAAATTTGAGTAATTGTTACTGTGAAGTATATAGGGCGAACTTCGAAATTCCGATATTTTCGCTTCTATACAGGAGCAAATGAGCTAGCGAAAAAGAATAAGTTCGTACTAAGTGAGAGAAAAGAGAATGATATGAACGAAAGCTGTCCTAAGGGGAAACACAGGGTATAGGGTTTCTTATAGAAAGAGTGCCAGCAAAAATCAATGAGACAGAGAAGGAAATGACCGAAGGAAATGTGGGAAATCCACCACTGTCTCGCACCTCAAATAACACAGATACTAATTGAGTGTCATAATTGATAGCTAGCTCTAGTTCGTTCGATCTCCAACATTTCATGTTTCTACTATAAAATCCAAACGCACACAGGGGTTTTCTAAACACTGAATGGTTCCGGTGAGGATCCGAAACAGTAGGCCCAGCCATAGTAGGTTTCAACAGTTACAGTACCGGGAGGAGCATTAAAAAACGGAAAAAATAACCCTTGTCTCCACAGAGATTCGTTTGGTATTCGTATCGGCAGAAATAGTTTTCCGGTTTTTACTGAACGCTCCGAGTATTGTCCGTTGACAAAATTAACCTCGCACTAGTGATCAATAGCAACGCAGCCCTCCTCCGCCCCACATTTTGAGCACAGCCTAAGGAAATTCCTCTAGATCAAGCATTAATTTCTATTATATCTTACTATGTATGTGCATTAAATTTTTATCTCTTTTCTTGATTTTTAGGATAGTGGGTTTGGTGGTGGGTAGTGGGCTTTTAAGGTATCATACGTGTATTATGTGTGGCCACTCTCAAGTCTAGCCGAGTGAGAATTTATGACTTTCTGCTTACAAAGTACTGTAGTCTAGTGAGAGAGGTGAAATAGTTCTATTGTCGGTGTATAACTTTTCATTCTGTCGCATTTAAATTTCCTTCTGCTGTAAATCTTTGCCTAAGGCTCTTTTTTCTAATTGTCTTCGTTTTTTTCTTAACTCTGCCTCCCCCACCCTCCCTGAGTGATACCGGTAGGCAGGCTTTATGGTATTCTTATAGCACAGTCCGACCATGATTCAGAGTTTCCATGATCGGGGTATACATAGTCCGGAACGGGCGATATTTATTTTGTTCCATGGATAATTCGGGTACTTCGAGTAGTTGTTTGCTTTTGGGTACACTTGAGTCTGTGAGATCCGATTTTTGTCTCTATCATGCTTCTTTTCCCTTCCTTCATTGATTCCCTGCCATGGTGGGTGTTTCCCAGCCTTCTAGCATGACAAAGCGAATGATAAAATGGGGAAAAAAGAAAATTTTGCATGATGGGGGATATTTGGAAGTCAGAAATTCGATAGGAGTTGTTTAGGTGAGAATCGCTGTAGTGGTATTTTTTTTGCTTCTTGGAGTGGATGAAGATATAGGAGGATAATTTACGGTTGCTGCCGCGGGGGAGGGATAGAAGGGAAGGTTGTGTGAAGCGGGGGGGCTTCTTCCTGGACTCGGGTACGATACTGATAATATCCCTTACGCTAGAATTACTGCGGTGTTGTGGTAGGCTGTAGAATAGATTGAGTCTGGGAATGATTGGCGCATGTGCTGTTGAGGTGTGATGCCGCAAAGACTGAAATAATAGGATCTCATGCTAGAAAGCTAGAGTATTCTTCTTATTGTCTCAGGCTGTGACTAGTTTTTCGCCATGCTTTCCTCCCCTAAATCCCAAGGAGGGAATTCTGGACCTCTTAGTGTAATGTCCAATTATCGTCATTTTCACGGTGCTGTTATCCATCAAGGATGAATTCAGTATGGGGTAATGAAGTTGTGTGCTGGTGGTTGTTCACGCGGGCGATATTCCATGAACTCGCTTGCATAGCCGGTGCTCAAACTTGTCCAAGAACAGGCCTCGGCCGCCCCAAGAAGGGAAAACCCCGGAAGCCTAGATAGGCTCGTATATCGGCAAATACTACTTTTAATAGGGATTTCGGTTTAGCGGATTTTCTTTGCTTCGGGGTGTACTTGAGCATAGAGATGTGGTGGGTAATTTCTATGCGGTAACTTCTTATTCCGTGAAGCCCTCCTATCTCATGTGCGCTGTGTTCGGCGATTCCGATAATAGTCGGAAAATTGCATCGCAGAAACCCTTTACACTACTCAAGTAGTAGAACCTTCCATCAATGTGAGATAAGTGCCTCAAGGTGGGATATTTGGCAGGCATCATGGGTGAATGTCTTGCGGGGCTTGTGAAGACTACCGAGATTTCTTAACCGAGTAAACTAACATTGTTTTTTTTTTTTCATCTAAGGCGCTTTGAGTTTTCCTGGGCACTCGGCTTTTGGTGAGGAAATTTGTGGCTTTCACCGGCACAGTACTCGTGTGGCTATATGTAGCGAGAAAGAATCTATCATAAAACTGAGTAGGTAAGCTTGGTATACCTTGACTTGAAACCCATGATATTATCATTACTAATGGGGTTTATGGTTTCCACAAGAGTGACTTTACCTTGCCGGCCACCTAGGCTATAGTGTTGAAAGAATGTGGCTCACTTTGGTAGTTGCGGGAGTGTGATAGACTGTTCAAGTTGAGGGACATTGCAGATGGTTTGGGAGAGCGCAATGGATTGTTCAGCTTAGGGAATAAGTTATACGGATATTTTTTCCTTTGTTATCACAGAAGTGTACGAGTACAGAGGGACAAGGAGATGTGGGGAAATTCCGAGATAGGTGTGGTGATCCACAGAAGGATCAGGGGGTGCTACTTATGCTTTACCTATACACCTATCTTTACCCTTAGTTTAGCTTTGAGATTAAGCGAGAACAAGAGCATGAACGAAGTGCAAGGAAGTTACATTTTCACATCCTTCCTACAAAGTGCCCAAGTTTCGTGTGAATTATCTCTCTATCGTCTAAAGTTACCACTATGCCACCCATAGCCTCCTAAGACTTACATGTAGGAGTTATAAATCTAGCTAGGCTTATTCTACTCGTGTATCGTCGCTACTTTGGAGTTTTCATTGGTAGTTGGTAGGATAGTACTCGCTTTGTGCTGCCAGCTAGGACTTAGAAACCGGTACGATAGTACGGTACATATGACCCCTCGTCCTATTACCGATTTAACGGCTTGAAGAGTGGGATTGGTTTTACATCCATCGGATGGCTTGGCTGGGGTATCCTGCAGCACCTTACGAGCAGCTGTGGCTGCACCCTTCTGTAACTCTGAAAGGTCTTGCTTTTCTTCAGCCTTGCCCCGCTTTTTTTCGCTCCCCGGAATATCAGCAAACAATACTCAGTAACTTCTTCTCTTCAACAAAGCAAGCAATTACAAGTGGAAGATGTCTCAATATACCATCAGAAATAATACGAACTCGTTTAACAATGTATCGAACAACTATATTGTTGCCGATGATTGGTCTCAACTCCTAACCTGGCTATCGCCCCTAGAGCCTGGCTTACGGCATTGGGACATTCAAGAGCGCCGTGTCAATGATATCGGGGAATGGCTCTTGCAAACTGGGGAATTAAGAGGATGGTGCGGCTTGGGTGGGGAGGGTGAAGGTGATAAGGCAGTTCTGTTTTGCTATGGGGATCCAGGGGTTGGCAAGACATTCATCAGGTAACAAGGATTATTCTCCGGAGAGAGAAGAAAGTGAACCAGTGCTAATAACCTGTGATGACAGCTCGCTAGTAGTAGACAGACTTTGCGATCAGGTTAGGAGACAAAACATCGCTGTTACGTGTTTTTACTTCGATTTCGCGGTCTGAAAGGAGCAGTCTGCCACTAGTGTGTTGGGTTCATTACTGAAGCAGATGATTAACGGAATGGAAAAGGTTCCTGAGGAGATATCGCGGGCTTGCAAGAGCAAAAAAGAACCACCAGTGGACGCAGACCGAAACTCGATGATATCATGAAGATGCGGCAACTCATCGCGTCGGCACAGCACCCATTTATGTGCATAGACGGTCTAGACGAATGCGCAGTTGTACAACGAGTCAGGCTCCTCGATTCGCCTGAAACAAATCGTGGAGAAATCCCCCGGCACTCGAATATTCGTGACCGGAAGGCCCCATATTCGGGCCGAGATCGAGAAACGTATTCTCGGATGGGTGTTAAGCCTATCTGTAGGTCCCAAGAGAGATGATCTCATTACCTTCGCGCCAGACTGGGTGAGGTCGAGACCCCCGATGTCATGAACGAGAGTGTGGAGTCAGATATTCTGGAGAAGATTCCCGAGAGCTTATCGGAAATGTGCGTAGGGGTAATGATGTAGAGAATCTTACCCCGAATTGCGGCTAATTGATATTTTTAGGTTTCTGCTAGTTTCCTTGAATATCCAGGCAATATTGCAAGAATCGACAATATATCGAAGACGGGAAAGACTCGGTAAAATAGTAGATGGATTGGGGTTGGGAAAGGCTTATGGTGCCACGATCGAACGGGTAAGGGCGCAGGATGGGGATAAATCGAGGCTTGGGATGGAAGCTTTGATGTGGATTAGTCATGCAGAGCATCCATTGGGGGCAGATGAACTCTGCCATGCCCTAGCAATCGAGCTAGGCTCCAGTGATTTCAATGCCGCCAATATCCCACCGACCCCGACACTGGCGGGCTGCTGTCAAGGGCTTATTACTGTGGATAAGGAGGTATCAACTGTGCGACTGATC
Organism: Tuber borchii; assembly: GCA_003070745.1. Taxonomy (NCBI): domain Eukaryota; kingdom Fungi; phylum Ascomycota; class Pezizomycetes; order Pezizales; family Tuberaceae; genus Tuber; species Tuber borchii. The sequence continues at coordinate 97,104 of NESQ01000106.1, forward strand.
CACTTTACTCTGTAAGAGTATCTTTCTGCCCATCCCGATATTTTCAGTAGACCTCACTCGGCAATGGTAGAGATCTCCCTGACCTATCTGAATTCGGAGCAAGTCAAGGCCATTTCACCCTGTCTCTCCACTGACGCTGTTAACAAGCCCTTTCTAAAATATTGCTCCGTATACTCGGGAGTCTATGTGAAAAGGGAACTATTAGGCTGCGCTAAGTCATCGCGCTTCAGCTGTTTCAAGAATACGATGACCACATCTCCACCCAATTTATTTTTGCGAACAAGTGGTACATAGCTGGTGGGGTTTTCGGTACCAATTTCCGGTTCAGTGGAATACACTGCGCATCGTTTTTCGGGATTTCTGAGGTTGTAGTTGCTGTGATAGAGCTAGGCTCTTATGACAGTAATATAAGGGATTGGAGGGGGTGCACACCACTAGGATGGGCGGTTCATAATGGACACGATGAAACGGTCAGGGCGTTGCTCGGGTGGGAGGGGTCAATCCTAAGGGAGTGGCAGTTGCGACAAAACACCGGTCTCGCTTGCTGCTGAGAATGGACACGAGGGGGTGGTGAAAATATTATGCACCACTCACCACCCCCCCGGTTCCTACAATCGTAGCTAGCGAAACACAATTTTGACGAAAGATCGCCGCAGCACCCCCATCGAACCGTTTTATGGCCAAATAAAATAGTCAGTAATACTGGCCTATTAAGAATTGGTGCATCACTTACCTATGCAAACTGGCTGGCTATATCTTCTAACCGGTAGAGATGCCTTTCGACACTGCTATAGGTCTGTAATGTTAGCTGATTTTAACACAATGGGTTCGGTGAAGCGATACCAGTACTTTGATTTTGTCGGACCAAGCAGTAGGAAGACTAGCTGCTTGATCGACGGACACAGGCTCCTTGCCTTTAAACAACAACTTTTTGAGTAAACCAAACTTAACGCTTGTCTTGGAAATATTAGGGATGCCAGGCCTGGGAGTGGTCATGGTGAGGTATCTCGCGATAGGTGGCTGTCTGTTGAGAGGGAACTGGGTGACAAATCGGAACATGTTGAATTGGGTTTCGTGCTTGGTAAACTCTGGGGCTGAAAGTGATAGGTTATTCTTATGCGGGTTGTGTATGATTGAGGTTGTGTGTGGTAGGGAGTTTTTCTTGCGGGGTTTGTGTGTGTGATGGGCTTGTGTCCTGGTCCGGAGATTCTGCCACACTCGGCAAACTGTTAAGCTTATTTTCACTTACATGCACTTAGCACCCACATCCCGACCAACTCCAGCACACCCCACCACAGAGAAATAAGCAACCAATCAACCAGCAAAAAATATCATCAATCAGACACCCCTACCCCGCACGCCACGACAATGATTACCACTATAATTGGTGGCCGCATCTAGCATCCTCGCACTCTCTCGTTCCCTAGGGGAAGACGGAGGCGATATAAGACTAGCGTAGCGATACTCCACTAGCCCATTCCACCACCCATTATCAATGGTTCATTCAAGCCGCCAAAACCTGGGGGTTCCTCCTCGCCCTCCTGCGCATGCCCTGTGTTCACAATCTGCTAACTAACCAGTACGAAACCAGGTTACAATGATGCATGCGCAGAAATCGCTTACACTGTGCACTCACTAAACGATCCTAATATAAGGATATTAATTCCAGCACCATATCCAAACTCGGCTACCGACACTGGCTGGTCGTTCCCCGATACTCAACTCAACATTCTGGCGGCGATAGCAGCCGGCCCGAACATGATCTGGGCAAACCCGCCACTATTCGCAGACCACCGCTCATCACCACCCCGCCCCCACCTCGCACAAAGCTAATAGCGAACCCGCCAAAGGGAGTAGAGGTTGTCGACGACAAGGCCTTCACAAACAAGCTACTCCAACATCAGGGTTAACCCACAGCAAAGAGCTGGCTACTGGAAGGCGACCCAAATGGTCAACCGAACGGTTGGGCCAGCTGGTGTACGACCTGCCGTAACTCGTTATTCGCAAGCCCGTTCGTGGAAGGGGCAGCGAGGGGGTACAATTGGTAAACGGATGTGTGGGTATTTTGGCTGCTCTGGATGACCTTCTCAACATTTACGGTGTTATAGAGGAGCTTTTAGAGGGTGAGGCGGGCACCGGACACTTGTACCTGATGGCCAGGGAAATTTCATGAAATTGCCGATCATGCAGCGATTTGACCAGGTTTCCAGGGCAATGCCGTGGAGTGGACACGCTCTAGTTACAGAAGACTCGAGGGTCCCGTCTGCGAGGGAGGAAGATTCATGGCATCGGGCAGCCAAGTACCAGAAGGCTGCAGAGCTGCTTACACTTTCTAGGGTTACCAGGATTGACATTCGCAGAAAGGATGAGAATGGCGGAAAGTTCGACGTCAATCCTAAACCTGTACCCCCTCCCCTCCTACCCTAATTTCCATAGTTCCTCTATTGTATGATTCCTTAGCTAATGAATGTAGAATCTCACCGGTGCAGGTTTCCCAGACTGCGATGAAAAGATAGTCTTTGGGCTATGGCTGCTAAAGGATATGGATGGAGTACCCGAAGTTCGTGCGGAAGTGGATTAAGACCGTCCGCAAGATGCAAGAGACCCGCACAATTTAGTTACCGGGGACAGTGATAGGGAGTTTGGATAACTTTACAGTTTGGGAAAACTGGGGTGGAAACGGGATGGATAGGGTAGCTGGGAATAGCGATGTACAGGGGAAATTGTCATAATGGATACGGGGTTAGATTAGGCTGGCCGATGGGGCATAGTTTCATTACGATAAAGTATATATTTGACGGAATAGAATTCTGTTGCGTAGAGTATAAGGAGAAGGAGAAAGGCAAATACAAAGAAATGTCCTTAAACCACCAACACATTACCCAGGGCGCGGTCAGAGTGGTACCCATGTCTAGCAACACCCAAAGTACTAACTAGTGATGAGCTACCTATAGTAACCCACGGTATCTTTTCTAGACAAGTAACTCCTGAATGTGCTTCAACGGCCAACCATCACCGAGGCTCCGGTGCTTTTCTCTCAACGAATGAATGCAGTGGACAAACGTAATGAAAATAACAGAAAAAAGGGAGAAAGAGTCAAGTTGCTGACATTAGGGAAAAGGGAAGAGTAAGCAGGGCAGCCAGAGGGCTGAAAGGAGGAATAAAATGAAGAAAAGGAAAAGCAGACCCGAAGAAGTAAATTGTGCGAAACAGGATTTGCTACAGTCTATCCCTTAACAACTTTCGATGCGGCTTGGGCTTGCTCGGCTTGGAGTTTTAGAGCTTGACGTTTTGCGGCATTCTTGATCATTTTTTCGACATCGCCGGGCTTTGGTTTTTTCGAGAGTTCACCCTTCATGAACCAATACAGGAGCTGGTTTATAAAGTCCTGTTAGTGTTTAGGTAATTAGGAAGGGATTTCTGAACCACTTACAGCTCCCCCCGTTCCACACACTGCCGTGAGCAAAATTCCATTTTGCCATTGTATAGTTCTAATGTTCCCATCAATCCTTCCGATAGCCTAGATAACTGTCAGTACCAATAACGAATTAATACCTAGTTCGTCAGTTACCTGTGCAAACTCGCTGGTCTTATTTTCCAACCGGAAGATACGCTGTGTGATACGGCTATCGGTCTGTATTGTTAGCTGATTTTAACAAATAGGATTTAGTGAAGCTATACCTGTACAAATTTGACTTGGTCACACCCAGAATGGGCAGGACTAACTGCTTCCTCGACAGACTTCTTGTCTGTCAACAACAACCCATTGAGGGAACTAAACTCCTTGCTTGTCATGGAAATTTTGGGGATGCCGGACCTGGGGGGGTCATCGTGAGATATCTCACGATAGGTAGTGGTCTGTTGATAGGGAACCGGGTGGTAAATCGGAACATTTTGAAATGGGTTTCGTCCTTGGTTAACTTGTGGGCTGAAAATGATAGGTTATGTTTATGCGGGCTATGTATGATAGAGGTTGCGTTTGGTAGAGGGTTTGTCTTGAGTGGTTTGTGTGTGTGCCCAATCGCTGATCGTGTTGTGGTGACGCAATTCGCTAGTGTTCTGGTCCCGAGATTCTGCCACACCCGGCAAACTGTTAAGCTTATTTTCAGTTACAAGCAATTAGCACGCACACTTAGGCCAACTCCACCCCACCCGACCACAGAGAAATAGCGAACCAATTAATCCCTTAAACTGTTTTCAAGCACTCGGGCTAAGTGCGGGTACAGCTAGTAGTGGAACTGATCGGCGGTGAATTAACTACGGAGAGCAAAGTCAAGAATAATTGGGACAACTATGATGTAAGTATCATATGATGAACATGAAGGGTGGTACTGGTATCCCGTTCACTGCTGACTTAGCTTATTCGGGTAATCGTGATATGAAATACTTGGTGTTTTGGAGGTGGTGTAGTGCTCAGGATAGTGCTAAAAGAGTACTGGTCAGCATGGTCATGATAGAAACCAGGTTGCCTGCGTAGATATGCTCCCAACTATGGTACAAGTACGAGTACCTCAGCTCATTTTTATTTATCTTGGTGGGTTGTCTATCGTTACCTCTCCTGTCCTTTCTACCCTATTAGTGCAACGCTAAAAGTGAGTGAAATTCGGGACAGGCAAAGGGATAAGGCTAAAAGATCACCAATCAGATACACTAACCGCACGCCCCGTCAATGATCAGCACTATAACGGGGAGCCGCATCTTACATCGTCAGACTATCTCATTCCCTAGTAAAAGCCCCAGGCGATATAAGACTAGCGTAGCGATACTCCACCAGGCTATTCCAAAACCTATTATCAATGGCTCATTTAATCCGCCAAAGCCTTGAGGTTCCTCTTCACCCTCATGCGTATGCTGTGTGTTCGCAATCTGCTAAGTGACCGGTACGAAACCAGGTTACAAGGATGCATGCGCAGATATCGCTTACGCTGTGCACTCACTAAACGATCCGAACATAAGCATAATTGCTCCTGCACCACACCCAAACCCCGCCACCGACACTGGCTGGTCGTTCACCGATACTCAACCCGGCATGCTAGTGGCGATAGCCTACGGCACGAACACGATCTGAGCAAATACGCCTCGATTTGCCCACCACCCGCTCATCACTACCTCCGTCCCATCTTGCATAAAACTAATAGCGAACACGCCAAAGGTAGCAGACGTTGTCAACGACAAGGCCTTCGCGAAAAAGTGACTCCGACATCACGGGCTCTCCACACCAAATAGCCGGCTGCTTGAATTCAACCAGAAGCGGTCAATCGAACCGTTGGGCCAGCTGGTGTACGACCTCCGTACCCGGTTATTCTCAAGCCTGTTCGTGGAATTGGCAGGGAGGAGGTACAATTGGTAAACAGCTTTGCTCGTGTGTTGGATGCCCTCGATGACCTTCTCAACATCTACAGTGTTGTCCTCGTAGAGGAGCTTCTAGAGGGTGAGGAGGGTACCATTATGCTCGTGCCTGATAGCCAGGGCAATTTTATGGCATTGACGATCGTGTGTCAATTTGATCAGGTTTCCGCGGTGATTCTGTGCTGTGGACACGCTCCAGTTACTAAAAACTCTGGGCTCGTCTCTGTGAGGGAAGAAGATTCATAGCATCGGGAGGCCAAGATCGAGTGCCCGAAGGATGCTGAGCTGCTTAAACTTACCAGACTTACCAAGCTTGATATTCGCAGCAAAGATGAGAATGGTGGAAAGTTCTTTTTCTTCGACGTCAACCCAAAAACTGCAGCCCCCTTCCCCCCCACCCAAATTTCCTAAGTTCCTCAATTGTCTAATTCCTAAGCAAATGCATCTAGAATCTCACCGGTGCCGGTCGCCTAGGTCGGGATGACGAAGATAGTCTTTGCGCTATCGCTGCCAAAGGGATTGGCTGCGAGTACCCGATGTTCGTGAGGAAGGGTATTGAGCACGCCTACTATTTGTAAGAGGCTCACACAATTCAGTCACCGGGGACAGTGATTGGGAGTTTGGATAACTTTACAGTTTGGGAAAAATGAAGTGGAAAGGGGAAGGATGGGGTCCCTGGGAATAGAGATGTAGAGGAAAAATCGTCATAATGGATAAGGGGTTAAATCAGGCTGGCCGATAGGGCATGGTTTCGTTACGATAAAGTATATATTTGATGGAATACTATTCTGTTCCCTAGAGTATAAACAGAAGGGGAAACGCGAATAACAAGAAATGCCCCCAAACCACAAAGCATTACCCAGGCCTCGGTGAGAGTGGTGCCTATGTCTAACAACACCCAAAAGTATGAACTAGTGACAAGCTACCTTCAGTAACCCACTGTATCTTTTCTAGACAGGTAACTCCTGAATGTGCTTCACCGGCCAACCGTCCCCGAGATTCCGGTGCTTTTCTCTCTAAGAATCCATGCGGCAGACAAACGTGATGAAAACAACGGAAAAAAAAGAGAAAGAGTAAATTCGCTGAAATTAGGGAAAGGGGGAGAGCAAGAAACGGGTAATAGGGCTGAAAAAGGCAATAAAAAAAATCAGAAGAAGCAGACCCGGAGAAGAAAGAAATTGTCCTAAACGGTTTTTGCTACCATTTGTGCCTTTGTAACTTTCGATGCGGCTTGGGCTTGCTATGCTGTGATTTTAAGACCCTGATTTTTGGTGGCTTTCATGATCATTCTTTCAACCTCTTCAGGGGTCGGGTTACCGGACAATTGTTCTTTTATGAACCATCCGAGTAACTGTATCGTAAACCTCTATTAGAATCTAAAGCATTAAGATTGAGTTTTAGAACCACTCACCACCCCTCCAGCTCCAACCATCGTAGCTAGCAAAACACCATTTTGAAGCATAATCGCCGCAACACCCCCATCGAACTGCTTTATGGCCTAGTTAAATAGTCAGTACTAAGTAACTACTAATATTGGGTCAATCATTTACCTGTGCAAACTCGCTGACCTTATCTTCCATCCGGTAGACACGCCCTTCGACACCGCTATAGGTCTGTAATGTTAGCTTATTTCAACACAATGGGTTCAGTGAAGATATAACGGTACTTTAAGTTTGTCGGACTGAGTCTTAGGAGGAGTGGCCGCTTGATCGACCGACACAGGCTCCTTGCCTTTAAACAACAACTTTTTGAGTAAACCAAACTTAACGCTTGTCTTGGAAATATTAGGGATGCCAGGCCTGGGAGTGGTCATGGTGAGGTATCTCGCGATAGGTGGCTGTCTGTTGAGAGGGAACTGGGTGACAAATCGGAACATGTTGAATTGGGTTTCGTGCTTGGTAAACTCTGGGGCTGAAAGTGATAGGGTATTCCCATGCGGGTTGTGTATGATAGAGGTTGTGTGTGGTAGAGGGGTTTCCTTGTGGGGTTTGTGTGTGTTACGGGTCTTATAGCTCATGGTGTTGTGGGGACGGAATTCGCTTGTGTAGTGGTCCCGAGATTCTGCCACACCCGGCAAACTGTCAAGCTTATTATCACTTACAAGCACTTAGCAACAACACCCCACCCCGGCACGGAGTATTAATCAACCAATTAACCAGCAGGAAACATCACCAATCAGACACGCTAACCTATACGGCGCGACCATGATTACCACTATAATTGCTGGCAGCGTCTTGCATCCTCGCACTCTCTCATTCCCTAGTACAATTCCTAGGCGATATCAGACTAGTCTAGCGATATACCACCGGGCTCTTCCACCACCGACTCTCAATGGTTCATTCAAGCCGCCAAAGCCTGGAGTTTCCTCCGCGCCCCTCTGCGTATGCCCTGTGCTTACAATCCGCTGACTGACCGGTACGAAACTGGGTTACAATAATGCATGTGCAGACATCGCTTACGCTGTGCGCACACTAACCGATCCTAACATAAGCATAATAACTCCTGCAACATATCCAAACTGGGCCACCGACACCGGCTGGTGGTTCCACCATACTCAACCCGACATTCGAGCCCCGATAGTGGCCTGTGTGAACACGATGTGGACAAACACTCCTCTATTTGCTGACTACCCGCTCATCACTACCCCCCTCCCATCTTACATAGAGCTAATAGCGAACCCGCAAGAGGTTTTAAATGTTTTCGATGTCATGGCCTTCAAGAACAAGCTACTCCAAAATCACGGTTTCCTCACATTAAAGAGCTGGCTGCTGGAAGGCGACCGGAAGTGGGCAATTGAACGGTTGGGCCAGCTGGTGTACCACCTCTCGTAAACCGTTATTCGCAAGTCCTTTCGTCGAAGGGGCAGCGAGGGGGTACAATTGGTAAACGGATTTGTGGGTATGTTGGATGCCCTCGATGAGCTTCTCAACGTCAACATTTTTGTCCACTTAGAGGAGCTTTTAGAGGGTAGGAAAACCGTGACACTCGTCCCTGATGGCCAAGGCAATTTTATGAAATTGCTGATCATACAGCCAGTTGTCCAGGTTTCCGGGATGATGCCGAGGAGTCGACACGTCCTATTTACTAAAAACACTAGGGTCCTGTCGGTGAGGGAGGAAGATTCATGGCATCCGGCTGCCAAGATCGAATGACAGAAGCCTGCAGAGTTGTTTAAACTTACTAGCGTTACCAGGATTGACATTCGCAAAAAAGATGAGAATGGCGGAAAGTTTTTTTGACGTCAATCCTAAACCTGTACGCCCCTCCCCCCCACCCAAACTTCCTTAGTTCATCTAGATTATGATTCCTGAGCTAATGCATCTAGTATCTCACCGGTGCCGGTCACCCAGGCCGCGATGACCAAGATAGTCTTTGGGCTATGGTTGCTAAAGGGTTTGGATGGGAGTACCTGATGTTCGTGAGAAACTGTATTGAGACCGCCCGCCATTTGCATGAGGCCCGCACACCTGAGTCACCTGGGAAAGAGGTTGGGAGTTTGGATAACTTTACATTCTGGTAAAATTGGAGTGGAAAGGGGGAAGATGGGGTCCCTGGGAATAGTAATGTAGAGGAGAAATAGTCATAATAGATACGGGGTTAAATCAGACTGGCCAATACGGCATGGTTTCGTTACGATAAAGTATATTTGATGGAATACTATTCTGTTCCCTGGAGTATAAACAGGAGGGGAACCCCGAATACAAAGAAATGCCCCCAAGCACCAATGGATTACCCAGGGCTCTTTCAGAGTGGTGCCCATGTCTAACAACACCCAAAAGCACGAACTAGCGACGGGCTACCTACAGGAACCCACTGTACCTTTTCGAGACACATAGCTCCTGAATGTGCTTCACCAGCCAACCATCCCCGAGGTTCCGGTGCTTTTCTCTCTAAGAATCAATGCGGCAGACAAAGGTGATGAAAACAACGGAAAAAAGATAGAACGAGTCAATTCGCTGCCATTAGGGGAAGGGAGAAACCAACAAGAGTAGTGAACAAGGCAATAAAAAAATTGAAAAGGAAACGCACACCCAGAGAAGAAATAAATTCTGCTAAACAGTTTTTCCTACCGCTTGTGTCTTTGTAACTTTCGATGCGGCTTCGGCTTGCTCTGCTACAAGTTTTAGAGCTTGATGTTTTGCCCCTTTGTTTATCATTTTTTCGACATCGCCGGGCTTGGGACCTTTCGCGAGTTCACCTTTGATGACCCAATACAGGAGCTGTGTTATAAAGTACTGTTAGTGTTTAGGTAACCAGGAAGGTATTTCTGAACCACTTACAGCTCCCCCCGTTCCACACGCTGCCATGAGCAAAATCCCATTTTGCCATTGTATAGTTCTAATGTTTCCATTAATCCTTCCGATAGCCTAGATAACTGTCAGTACAAATAACCTACAAATACTTAGTTTGTGACTTACCTGTGTAAGCTCGCTGGCCTTGCCCAACCGGTAGACACTCTGTCCGATACTGCTATCAGTCTGTAATGTTAGCTGCTTTGAACACAGTGGATTTGCAGAAGCTATACCGGTACAAATTTGATTTCGTCAGATCCAGCATTGTAAGTACTAGGTCCTTGATCGACTGACACAGGTTCCTTGTCTTTTGATAACAACTCTTTGGGTGAACTAAACTCCACACTTTTCTTCGAATTGTTAGGGATGCTAGGCCTGGGAGTGGTCATGGTGCGGTATCTCGCGATGGATAGCTGCCTGTTGATAGTGAACCGGGTGGTAAATCGGAACATTTTGAAATGGGTTTCGTCCTTGGTTAACTCTCGGGGTGAGAAGGAAAGGTTATTCTTAGGCTGGTTGTGTATGATAGAGGTTGCGTTTGGTAGAGGGTTTTTCCTGCGGGGTTTGTATGTGTGATGTGCCCTTTCGGTGATGGTGTTGTGGTGACGCAATTCCCTTGTGTCCTGGTCCCGAGATTCTACCACACCACCATTATTCTCACTTACAAGCACTTACCACCCATACTTCAACTAACTCCACCCCACCACGGTGAAAGCTCCAAGCAACTGACCAGCCAAAGCATCATTAATCAGACACGCCAACCTCGCACAATCCAACAATTCTTCACACTTTCACACGTGGCCACCTCTTACATCCTCGCACCCTCTCATTCCCTAGTTAAGGCTCAGGGCGATGAATGACTAGCGTAGCAACACTCTACCAAGCTATTCCACCATCCATTACTAGCAATAGAGACACACACCCCTTTGAGGTGTGCTTTGTTGACGACGTATTGTCTTTTAGTCGTTCCTTTAGTGTTTTTTGTCGCATACCTTCTAACATTGTCAATGGCCCAACGCTGGCAAGAGATTCTTCAGGGAGTTGAGACTGCAGTGTTTATGAAGTTTGCTGCGGCTCCAGCATTTGCCCGCCGGGGCCAGATCGACGCGAGCTTGGAGGAGGTGGGCTGGCGCTGTGTGGGCTCACTTGAGGAACTTGGTGTCTCTGTTAAGCTACAATTCATTCAATTGGAAGCTACGATAAAACCCTACCTTCCCCATGGGTAGTCTTCGGCCAAGGAACTGAGAACTCCGACCCGAAGAATGGCCGTTGGAACCTTAGGGGAAAGAGATTTTATAAAGTGAGACAACCCAACCCCATAATCCGAACAGAGTACTTTGTTAATACTTTTATTGGTTTTGTAGCCCACGACTCTCAATGGCTATGGTTTGCTATACGTTCCTGGTGGCCATGTTATGCGGGTTGACCAAAGAGGCATTGACACATTTACCAAGACCTATGGACAACAATTTCCTTGTTATGGAGTCCTGTCGAACCCTAGATGCTCCTCTCTGTGGGCTATGGCCAATCCGCAAGGAGATTTTGAGCCTCAGATCCATGAGCTGACATCAAAGCTTCAGACGAGCAATGGTGTTAGGCCTAATCTCATAATTTTCATCCTTCCAAATGCCGCAGTCAAGCCGTACTGCACTATTAAGAAAATTTGCGACACAACCTTCGGAATTGCCTCTCAGTGTATTGTGTTGGAGAAATGTTTCAACCCGAAGGGTCAGCTTCAGTACTCGGGGAATATTGCCCTCAAGCAGCCAGAAATGATTATGGGTTGCGATGCCTCACATCCGAGCCTCTGGCAGCCCAGAATGTATCTCCCGCCCCCAACCTTTACTGCGATCTCCGCAAGTTATGACCGCCGTTGCGCAAAGTACTCAGCAGTTACAAGTGGTCAAGATGCTGGGCAGGAGATTATTCAGGACTTTGGTGCCATGACTCAGGAATTATTGAAACGCTTCCAAGAACAAGCTAAACGTGATCCTGCTGCTATCGTTTACTTCCGCGATGGGCTCTCCGAGAGTGAGTTTGATAAGGTTGTTCGTTATGAGCTTTCGGAGCTCAAGAGTAAGTTTTTTCTCGTCCTTGCATTTGATTCTTATGGCTGATCGATTTGTAGAGGTTACCAAGGCTAAGGTTTTGGTGATTATTTGTTAACTAAGCTATTGAAAGGATTAATAGGAACATTAGAACTATAAAATGGCAAAATGAGATTTTGTAAGTGGTTCAGAAAATAATTCTTAATTACCTAAACACTAACACCACTTTATAATACAGCTCTATTGGTTCATCAAGGGTGAACTCTCCAAAAGTCCAAAGCCCGGCGATGTCGAAAAAATGATCCAGAACGCCGCAAAAAATCAATCTCTAAAACTCGGAGCAGAGCAAGCCCAAGCCACATCCAAAGTTACTAAGGCAAAGACGGTAGTAAAAACTGTTTAGAATAATTTCCTTCTTCTCTGGGTCTGCTTTTTCTTTTCGTTTTTTTTATTGCTCTTTTCAGCCCATTTGCTGCCTTCCTTGCTCTCCCCCTTTCCCTAATTTCAGCGAATTTACTCTTTCTCTTTTTTTTCCGTTGTTTTCATCACGTTTGTCTGCCGCATGGATTCTTAGAGAGAAAAGCACCGGAATCTCGGGGACGGTTGGCCGGTGAAGCACATTCAGGAGTTACCTGTCTAGAAAAGATACAGTGGGTTACTGAAGGTAGCTTGTCACTAGTTCATACTTTTGGGTGTTGTTAGACATAGGCACCACTCTCACCGAGGCCTGGGTAATGCTTTGTGGTTTGGGGGCATTTCTTGTTATTCGCGTTTCCCCTTCTGTTTATACTCTAGGGAACAGAATAGTATTCCATCAAATATATACTTTATCGTAACGAAACCATGCCCTATCGGCCAGCCTGATTTAACCCCTTATCCATTATGACGATTTTTCCTCTACACCTCTATTCCCAAGGACCCCATCCTTCCCCTTTCCACTTCATTTTTCCCAAACTGTAAAGTTATCCAAACTCCCAACCACTGTCCCCTGTGGCTCAACTGTGCGAGCCTCTTGCAAATGTTGGGCGGTCTCAATTCACTTCCTCACGAACGTCGGGTACTCCCATCCAAACCCTTTAGCAGCCATAGCGCAAAGACTATCTTGGTAATCGCGGCCTGGGCGACCGGCACCGTTGAGATTCCTGATGCATTAGCTCAGAAATTAGATAATAAAGGAACCAAGAAAATTTGGGTGGAGGGGCAGGAGGTACAGGTTTAGGATTAACGTCGAACAAAAAAGAACTTTCCGCCATTCTCATCTTTTCTGCGAATGTCAATCCTGGTAATGCTAATAAGTTTAAGCAGCTCTGCGGCCTTCAGTCACTCAATTTTGGCAGCCCGATGGCATGAATCTTCCTCCCTCGCAGACAGGACCCTAGAGTTTTTAGTAACCGGAACATGTCCACTCCATGGCATCACCCCCGAAACCTGGTCAAATCGCTGCACGATCGGTGATGCCATAAAATTGCCCTGGCCATCAACCATGAGCGTCAGGCTGCCCTTCTCACCCTCTAAAAGCTCCTCTATGAGGACAGCACTATAGATGCCGAGAAGCTCATCGAGGGCATCCAACATACCCACAAATCCGTTCACCAATGGTACCTCCTCGCTGCCCCTTCCACGAGCGGGCTTGAGAATAACCGGTTACGGGAGGTCGTACACCAGCTAGCCCAACCGTTCGATTGACCGCTTCGGGTCGCCTTACAGCAGCCAGCTCTTTAGTGTGGGGAAACAGTGATGTTGGAGTAGCTTGTTAATGCCCTGCCGGAAGTTAGTCAGTCAGTTAGTTAGTTGAGTCTGAGTGTGAGCGCGGGGGAGAGAGAGCGTGTGAATGAGGGGGAGAGAAATTCCCCACTCTAAAGTTGTGCTCCGATCGAAGTATCACAAAGGTTTACTAAGAACAGTGCCCGTATAAGGGTATAGTCAAAGAGAACCGGAAATATTGAGTATCAAGCTGTGAGATAAGGATTCGGGACACCGATTGATTTGTAAAGGTGGCTAGTGGAAAAAGGGAGACCTTATAATAATTCGGCCTGATACAATCGAATAAAATCTGCAGATTCATAAATGATCACTCGGTCTAACAGTTCCATTGTTGTTGGAAAGACTGATGGTTGAGATAAATGTGGGTGGTGAACCCGACTATTTGCACAAGAAAGAGGAAGTCACAATTCTCCGGTTCATGCGGCCTCACTCACTACCGCATCACAGCCTTCGCATCACCGCTAGATCCTCGGCTAGCGTACCACCTGGCTGGGGTCAACCATACCGGATACGGAAGGACGCTCCAACAATTTTAATGGCATCATAATATTGAGGCCAAAGGAGGTGAAGGAATCCGGCTTTTGGAATAAAGTACCTATTTCAAGAGACTCTTGTAAATGAACATATTGAACCACATACTGCAAGTTGATCATCTACATGGTCAAGTACGAGATACCTACTCCTTCAAACCAGATTTCGGGTGACCCCTAGGACAAGAATATTTCCACTAATTGAGCCAATCGCGCAGATACCTGTTCCCACCCAATCTTTTTTTCCCACTTGTTTGCCCCCCCCCTCCCAAGCTCACAACTTGGGTGTGGCTTGATAATTTTTCTCTTAGCCTTAGTGTAAACTAAGCCAATTTTCGCTAAAGGGCGGATGTAAACACAATCCTTTTGCTCGGGTACTCGAGCACAGCCATTGCAGTTAAGAACTGTTCTCGAGAATACAACCACGGTAGTAAAACGTCCCTTTCGCTTGGGCCTAGCCACAGCGGCGGGAGGACCCTAAAAGCCACCAGGGCTTTCATGCGGCAGGCGCTAGTTTTAATAGGACTTTTGGTTTAACGGACTCGCCTTGCCTTCGGGTGTATAGAGATGTGATTGATGATCGCTAAAGTAGTGACTTATTATGGGCGGGTGCTCTCCCGCGGTATGTGCACTGTGTTCGGCTGTGTCGATAATCGTCGAAAAAGAGGATCCCCAAGGCGCCTTCATCATTTAGGACACGCTGGGTAGAAATTTTCTGTCCTGCCCAACTCCCATGCCACTCCTGTAGTTTTTTGCCTCCTCACAAGTATTTGTATGACGGACTAAGTGCCGAGAGTGTGAGAAGCCCTCAAGAGGCCCAACTGACCTTGAGCAACCTAGGAAGAATATCTGTGTGTGATGCGTGATGGGATGAGAGAATCGCTCATTTGTGTTACTAGTCGGGGATGTGCAGGTAGAGTTCTCTATTGGAGATTTCTGGCTCCAGGTGCGGCTGCATTAATAAGAGACAACTATTCATGGCTAGTGTGCTCACACGCGTCCACACTTCTGTGCTCCCCATCTGTCAGCCGCATTGTATCCTTGCCTCCTCAACACTTCTAGAACCACCAGTATCTCTTGGGCGGTCTGAAACCGTCAAATTTGGTTTCAGGAACGCTAAGGTAAGCTTTAGCAACAGGCACCTGAACTTGATCAGAAAAACTCGTTTTCCATATTTTTAGTGTTCAAATGACTCAGCATGCTTAACGGGTCCAAATGTCCTCAGCAAATCACAGAGCTCAAATCATTCTAGGACAGGCTTAGCGTGCCTGGAACCATTTTTGACTGTTTCGGACGGCTTAAACGGTATCACAGTTTTTTTTCTACTACCGGTACCGGAATTATCTCGCCGTTAATAGATGTCTCAAGGTAGAATATTCGGTGAGCATCACTGCTCGTATGTCACTTTGGAGGACTACCGGTATGGGATTTAGCCGAATAAATCACTCTGGGCGGCTTTAATGCTAGGCGATGGTGATTTGCCATAGAACGCTTGGCTTTTGGTGAGGATTTGCCTTTGAATGGCAACCGCAATAATCATGTAGGCAGTAGGAGAGCTTCTATCATTTCGAGTAGAAAAAAGCCTGGTATACGTTAGCTTGAAACCCACGGCATTATCACTCATGTTAGCGTTTCTGGTTTACACCACCAAATGAGTTTGCGGTGCCAGCCGCTTAGGCTGCCGTAGTTTATGGAACTAACTTGGCTTATTCAGCCGCTGTCAATTGCAAGTTTTCGTGCGGTGGTAGGCGTAGATTTATATCTAAAAGTTTATACATGAGACTCGGTCTGGGGCCAGAGTGCCGTATTAGCCTTGGTGTTGTATGGAAGGGTTTTGTGACTATTAACTTACGGGACTAAGAAGCGTATTAGACCCAGAAGCAAATCAGTTTATCTGTGTATTTTGGATCAATTCCAGTGCAGAAATCCCGAGAAAATAAAATCTACCAATTCAGCTCAAAACTGGGTTAATCCGAAATGATATGGCGTGAGGAATATATCGAGACTTTCTCAATCTCCTCTCCTTGGCATTGTGCATCAATTACGATTTCAAGATTGCCACATTTTTAGCGAATGAGAGATGACTCACTTCCCCGCCTAATCTAGTTCCTTATATAACACGTTACCTAAGTAAGAATTACCTGGCTTGCTTACCTTTTCCCAGTTGCCTACTTGCAACTCACCTACTCCGGTGCCGATACCATCATTTCTATCTTCCTAACCAACACAATGCTTCCTTTCTCATCCGTAGGTTTCAACAGGCCTGCATCTCCTACGGTAGCAGCACCGATAGGCCAAGATGGGCTCGCACGTGGAGCTCCTCCTAGTAGCCACGTGTGGCGTAGTGCCAATATCTACTGCCAATATCTACTCTTCTGACCGTAAAGATAATTTAATCGGAGGCCTCTGGATCGCAGAAGGTATTACCAATGCCAATCTCTATTCGATGTTGGAGATTTTCTGTACCTTTAGTGATACTTTCTACCTACGCCACTTCAGCGGGCGGTTGGTTGAGAGGGACCAGAACCCACTTCAGCCAGGTGATTACTTGATTGCCACGAATGGTAGGTCCGTTCTATGCTTGAGCCATTGAGCACCACTAACGCAGGATAGGCTTCATCACTGTCACCCATGAACTCCCTCTGCTCCGTAATAGTCCGAGCTCTTTGCAAGCTGGAATCCGCTCTGAATCCTTTCGTAATGCCGTACGTGAGCGAGATCGGCGCTGCATCCTAACGGATAGGCCAGCACTAATGGCTCCCTATGGTGACTGGACTTCCTTTGAAGTAACTTACATATTATATTCCCTTGGAATACGAGGAGAACTGGAACGATCTCGGCTACCGTAATTGGATCACCGTCCCCCCAGCTACTGAGTCCGACGGATCCATCAACTCTCCCCAGAATGGGATATTACTTGTTATTACTTAAAGCATACTTTTCACTTCTCATCAGGTGTCAATTGATCTAGATGTATGAATTACTCCATCTTAAAGTCTTCACAGCTAACAAACATGTAGGATAATTATAAGATTGTCTGCTTCACACCTGATACCATTTGGCCTTAACCTCGCCGGTCGTCATCTCGATCAGCGATTCCTGGAGGGTCCCCTCCGCCCGGTCGATTAGGCTTTGCGCTGGCATTTTCGGCAGGCAGTGCTTACCCATGTGAGAGGGGCTGGGGAGTCTTCTATTGGGATGTATTTCCCTAAGCCATCCTGTATAGATGATTATGACTGGTCAGAATGCTAGTGTTTGGGATTTTTGGCCGGCTTAATGCAAAGTGGGGAAGACAAGCGATGTGTACCTAGCGCGCTACAGCATCTTAGACAATGAGGGTTGCTCCCGCTGCTTTTTTCATAAGTTCCTCCAGACAGCGTGCGACCTTGAGATATTTTCCTTGTGATGTGAAGGAATAAAGTCAGCCAAAATTTGAGTAATGGTTACTGTGAAGTATATAGGGCGAACTTCGAAATTCCGATATTTTCGCTTCTAACAGGAGCAAATGAGCTAGCGAAAAGAATAGGTTCGTACTAAGTGAGAGAAAAGAGAATGATATGAACGAAAGCTGTGCTGAGGGGAAACACAGGGCATAGGGTTTTCTATAGAAAGAGTGCTAGCAAAAATCAATGAGACAGAGAAGGAAATGACCGAAGGAAATGTAGGAAATCCACCACTGTCTCGTACCTCAAATAACATAGATAGTGTCATAATTGATAGCTGGCTCTGGTTTGTTCGATCTCCAACATTTCATGTTTCTACTATAAAAGCCAAGTGCACACAAGAGTTTTCCAAACACTGAATGGTCCCGGTGAGGGCCCGAAACAGTAGGTCCAGCCATAGTAGGTTTCAACGGTTACCGTGCTATCTGAAAGAGGCGGAATGTACCTGGGAGGGTCATTGAAAAATATGAAAAAATAACCCTTGTCTCCACAGAGATTCGTTTGGTATCGGCAGAAATAGTTTTCCGGTTTACTGAACGCTCCGAGTATTATCCGTTAACAAAAAATTAACCGCGCACTAGCGATCGATTGTAACGCAGCCCTCCCCGCCCCACATTTTGAGCACAGCCTGGGGAGATCCCTCTAGATCAAATATTAATTTCTACTATATCCTACTATGTATGTACAGTACATTAATGTTTTAATTTTTTTCTTGATTTTCAGGATAGTGGGGTTGGTGTCTAGCCGAGTGAGGATAATATGACTTTCTGTTTGCAAAGTACAGTAGTCTGGTGGGAGAGGTGAAATAGTTCTATTATAGTCAGAAGGTTTATAACTTCTCATCCTATCGCATTGAAATTTCCTTCAGCTGTAAATCTTTGCTTGTGGCTCTTTTTCCTAATTGTCTTCGTTTTTTTCTTCTCTTTGTCCCCCACTCTCCCTGAGTGATACCGGTAGATATACTTTATAATAATATTATTATTGTAGCACAGTCCCACCATTATTCAGAGTTTTCACGACGGGGGTGTGCGCAGTCCGGAACGGGCGATGTTTATTTTGTTTCATGGAGAATTCGGGTACTTCAAGTAGTTTGCTTTTGAGTACACTGGGGTCTGTGAGATCCGATTTTATTTCTATGTTGCTTTTTTTTTTTTGTTTGATTGCTTCCCTGCCATTGTGGTTGTTTCCCAGCCTTCTAGCATGATAGGGCCAATGATAAAGTGGGGAAAAAAGAAAATTTCGCATGATGAGGGATATTTGGAAGTCAGAAATTCGATAAGAGTTGGGTAGGTGAGAATCGCTGCGGTGGGGTTTTTTTTGAGGATTATCTACGGTAGCTGCCGTGGGGGAGGGATGGGAAAGTTGTGTGAAGCGGGGGTTTCTTCCTGTACGATACTGATAATATCGCTTACGCTGGAATTAGTGCGGTGTTATGGTATGATACTTGTAGGCTGTCGCGTGGATTGAGTCTGGGGACTGATTGGCGCATGTGCTGTTAAGATACCGCAAAGACTAAAATAATAGGATTTCATGCTAGAACGCCAGAGCTACCTTTCCCAGTGGGGTCGGGCATAGCATGCTTCTTATTGTCTTAGGCTGAGACTAGTTTTCGCCATGTCTTCCTCCCCTGAATCCAAAGGAGGAAATTCTGGACGTCTTAGTGTGATCTCCAATTATTGTCATTTTCACGGTGCTGTTATCCATCAAGGATGAATTCAGTATGGGGTAATGAAGTTGTGTGGTGGTGGTTGTTCACGCGGGCGATATTTCATGAACTCGCTTGCATAGCCGGTGCTCAAACTTGTTCAAGAACAGGCCTCGGCTGCCCCAAGACGGGAAAACCCCGGAAGCCTAGACAGGTTCACATATCGGCAAACACTACTCTGTATAGGGATTTCGGCTTTGGCGGATTTTCCCTGCTTCGGGGTGTACTGACTTGAGTATAGAGATGTATGTGGTGGATGATTTCTAAGCGGTGACATCTTATTCCGTGAAACCCTCCTGTCGCGTGTGCACTGTGTTCGGTGGTGTCGATAATGGTCGGAAAACTGGATCGCAGAACTTCTTTACACTAGTAGAACATTCCATCAATGTGAGATAAGTGCCTCAGGGTGGGATATTTGGCAGGCATCATGGGTGAATTTCTTGCGGAGCTGGTGAGGACTACCGAGATTTTTTAACTGAGTATCATAAATTAACATTGTTTTTATTGTTTTGTAGGAGTTATAAATCTAGCTAGGCTTACTCTATTCGTGTACCGTCGCTACTTTGGAGTTTTCATTGGTAGTTGGTAGGATAGTACTCGATTGGTGCTGCAGGCTAGGACTTGGAAACCAGTAAGGTTCAGTACGGTACATATGACCCCTCGTCATATTACCGATTAAATGGCTAGAAGAGTGGGATTAGTTTTACAACCCATCGGATGACTTTGTTGGGGTATCCTGCGGCACCTTACGAGCAGCTGTGGCTGCGCACCCTGCTGTAACACAAGCAGGGCCCCACTTTCCTTCACTTTTCTTCAGCCTAGCCCCGCTTTTCTTCGCTCCCTGGAATATCAGCCAACAATACTCAGTAACTCCTTCTCTTCAACAAAGCAAGCAATTACAAGTGGAAGATGTCTCAATATACCATCAGCAATAATACGAACTCGTTTAACAATGTACCGAACAACTATATTGTTGCCGATGATCGGTCTCAACTCCTAACCCGGCTATCGCCCCTAGAGCCTGGCTTACGGCATTGGGATATTCAAGAGCGCCGTGTCAACGGTATCGGGGAATGGCTCATGCAAACCGGGGAATTAAAAGGATGGTGCGGCTTGGGTGGGGAAGATGAAGGTGATAAGGCAGTTCTGTTTTGCTATGGGGATCCAGGGGTTGGCAAGACATTTATCAGGTAGCAAGGATTATTCTCCGGAGAGAGAAGAAAGTGAACCAGTGCTAACAACCTGTGATGACAGCTCGCTAGTAGTAGACAGACTGTGCGATCAGGTTAGGGGACAAGGCATCGCTGTTACGTGTTTTTACTTCGATTTCGCGGCCCGAAAGGAGCAGTCTGCCACCAATGTGCTGGGTTCATGCTGAAGCAGATGATTAACGGAATGGAAAGGGTTCCTGAGGAGATATCGCGGGCCTTGCAAGAGCAAAAAAGGGCCACCAGTGGACGCAGACCGCAACTCGACGATATTATGAAGATGCTGCAACTCATCGTCTCGGCACAGCACACATTTATGTGCATAGATGCTCTAGACGAATGCGCAGTTGTGCAACGAGTCAGGCTCCTCGATTCGCTGAAACAAACCGTGGAGAAATCCCCAGGCACTCGAATATTCGTGACCGGAAGGTCCCATATTCGGGCCGAGATCGAGAAGCGTATTCCTGGAAGGGTATTAAGCCTATCTGTAGGTCCTAAGAGAGATGATCTCATTAGATACCTTCGCGCTAGACTGGGTGAGGACGAGACCCCCGATGCCATGGACAAGAGCCTGGAGGCAGACATTCTGGAGAAGATTCCCGAGAGCTTATCGGAAATGTGCGTAGAGGTAATGATGTAGAGAATCCTACCCCGCATTGCGACTAATAGATATTTTTAGGTTTCTGCTAGTTTCCTTGAATATCCAGGCAATATTACAAGAATCGACAATATACCGAAGACGGGAAAGACTCGGTAAAATGGTAGATGGATTGGGGTTGGGAAACGCTTACGGTGCCACGATCGAACGGATAAAGGCGCAGGACGGGGATAAATCGAGGCTCGGGATGGAAGCTTTGATGTGGATCAGTCATGCAGAGCATCCATTGGGGGTAGATGAACTCTGCCATGCCCTAGCAATAGAGCGAGGCTCCAGAGATTTCAATGCCACCAATATCCCATCGATCTCGACGTTGGTGGGCTGTTGTCAAGGCCTTATTACTGTGGATAGGAAGTCATCAACCGTGCGACTGATCCACTTTACTCTGCAAGAGTATCTTTCTACCCATCCCGATATTTTCAGTAGACCTCACTTGGCAATGGCAGAGATTTGCCTGACCCATCTGAATTCGGAGCAAGTCAAGGCCATTTCACCCTGTCCCTCTACTGACGCTCTTAACACGCCCTTTCTAAAATATTGTTCTGTATACTGGGGAGTCCATGCGAAAAGGGAACTATCAGACTGCATTAAGTCACTCGCGCTTCAGCTGTTTCAGGAATATGATGACCATATCTCCACCCAATTTATTTTTGCGAAAAAGGGGTACATAGGTCGTGGGGATTTAGGTACCGATTTCTGGTTTAGTGGACTACACTGCGCATCGTTCTTCGGGATTTCTGAGGTTGTAGTTGCTTTGATAGAGCTAGGCTCTTATGACAGTAATGTAAGGGATTGGAGGGGGTTCACACCACTAGGATGGGCGGCTCATAATGGACACGATGAAACGGTCAGGGTGCTGCTCGGGTGGGAGGTGGTCAATCCTAATGGGCCTAGCCGTTACGACGAAACACCGCTCTCGCTTGCTGCTGAGAATGGACACGAGGGAGTGGTGAAAATATTACTCAAGAGATCAACCCTGACCAGCCAGGTTGGCGCAACCAAACATCGCTCTCGTATGCTGCTGGGAACGGACCTGAGGGAGTGGTGAAAATACTACTTGGGCGGAACGAGGTCAAACCCAATAGGCCGGATATTGGTGGCTTAACACCGCTCTGGTATGCTGCTTGGCGTGGCCATGAGGGAGTGGTGAAAACACTACTCGAGCGGGAAGAGGTCAACCACGACTGGCCAAGTAATTGGAGTCAAACACCGCTGTCGGATGCCGCTGAGAGTGGACATGAGGGGGTAGTCAAAATACTACTCGCGCGGAAAGATGTCAACCCCAACAAGCCAGATGAACACGGCCGAACACCACTCTGGCACGCCACCCGGAATAGGCAGGAGGGAGTAGTGAAAGCACTACTCGTGCGGGAGGAGGTCAACCCCAACAAGGGGGATAATTACGGCGGAACACCGCTCATGGCTGCCACTAGGCACGGCGTTCAGAGTATGGTAGCACTGCTGCAGTCTCACCAAGCGGTAACCCACCATTCGATTGAGGCCTACGAAGCACCACCTGATGGAAGTCAACGCCATTCCTTCCCTGTCGGAGAACGTTCATGAGATTTGCCCTTCAACATCATATTTAGTAGGCGAAGGAGCTCCTATGAGGTGGGAAGGTACATATATATTATCACCCTTCTAAAACTAAAACTCCTAACCTGGTCCAGTGAGGATTTATGATCTTCTGTTTACAAAGCATTATAGCCTGGTCCGTGGGGTAAAATGGTTCTATTATTAGGCGGTTTAGTGAATAGCTTATGGTTTTTATTCTTATCGTGTTTAATTTTCTTCTAGTTATAATTTCGTGCTAGCGTCTTTTCTTTCTCTTTTTTCTCTCCACCCTCTCTCTCACCCTCTCACCCTCTCCCCCCCACTCTCTTCCTTGAACGATAGACTATGTATAGAGTGTTTTTATTGGATAGAGAAAAGGTGGTGTACAATAGTACAGCGATTCTTGAGGCGAATGTGAACCATATAAATGCTGTACTTGCCATAAGAGACTAGCTACTACAAATGATCTCGCTTTATCAATATTATGGGGCTGCGCTTGACGGATAACTATTAGCAACCCGCTATAGGCCCAGTATACGGAGAGAGGATAGGGGCCTGGAAGACACATTGTTCGTGTCGCTCATTAATCTCACTCGTCGATGGCATGAAAAGTACTAGCAGAGAAACTATAGTACCAAAATTATATTGTAGCGAGTTCCAGGGGTAACTACCGTTATCTCGCGGCAAAACCCACATCGAGACTGCCGAATACCCACCACCGCAATAATACGCATCGAAAGCTCAATGGGAGAGAGCACCCCTAGACCACCCAGCGAAAGGCTATGATACTCAACAATAATAGAGCTCCTTCTCGATCACTAAAAGAAACTCTATCCGAATAGCAATACTAGCTCCCTCAACCCCTGCACTGGCGATGCCCCCATCTAGTTTGACGACAAATGGACCAAAGAGCCCACGGCATGCCTCCCCTAATCCCACCTACCAGCACACTGAAGAGGAGGGGAAGCGGCATGAATCGCGGTTCTCTTTTGTGGGTGTGATTTCTTTTGGAATTGGTGCGGTGATATGGTAGACCGCAGAGTGAGTTAAGTTAGATTTCTGGTTAATGAAAGTATGGCTAAGGCAGTGTTATCCATCAAGGATGAGTTTAGCGACCAGCGGTGTAGTTTTTTGTGAGATCACTGGGAAGTTTTGCTAAGACGGTCGCAATGGGAGGCTGTGTTTATTGTTTGAAGTCTTTGATGTTGCTCGGCATTCTCTTGTCATAGTAGTTTCATTGTCTGGATAAAGGGTTCGACGATGTGCATTCGGATCGATGCAGCACCGGAAGCAAGGAAGAGTCAAAGAGTCAGATGTACGGGAGTCAGAAGCAAGATGAAAGAGTGGGGTGCGTAAGGCCTATGATCCATGGGACTCTTCCTGCTGTGGGATTCCTTATTCCTGTCTTTTCTCTTGTTAGCACGGGGGGTCTGAGAGAGGAAAGAGGGCATATTTGGTAGAGAAAGGACAAGTGCCGTGATCGCTGGAAGGATAGGAGGACTTTGTTATGGTTTATATATACTCTTATCTTTACCGTTAGTTAGTTGAGAGTGAGCGTACGAGGGAGAGCGTGTGAATGAGAAATAGAGAACTTCCCCACTCCAAAGTTTTGCTCTGGCGATCGAAGTAGTTTGTGTTGCTATAACACTTCGCCTCGGGTTTAGTTTCGTCGTTGCTGTTTCATTTTCGCTGCCACAGTTTAAAACTCATTTTTGTGGTGACTGCATATATTGAAACAACATCGGAATACTGAAGTTCTGTTAAGAACGGTACGGTACACCTACCAGTCAAAGAAGTGGAGAATTTAGAGCAGCGAGCAATGAGACAAGGATTAGCGGCGCCGATTAATTCACAAAGGTAGCTGGTGGGTAAAGGGAGACGTTATAATAATATTAATGTCATTAACATCGAGCAGTTGAACTGAGTGATTGTTGATGAATCTGCAGATTTTATTCGATCGTATAAGGCCGAACTGAGACTAAAGGGGGAGAAGGAATCCAGCTTTTAGAATACAGCAACTATCTCAAGAGGCGGCCTCTGCGGATGAACAGATTGAACTGTATACGGCAAGTTCATCATCTCCATGGCCAAGCACGAGATACTTGTACTTACTCCTTCAAGCCGGATTTCGGGTGTCCCCTAAGGCAAGAATATTTCCACTAATGGAGGCTATCCCCCAACTACTTGTTCCCACCCAACCCAGCTAATCTCTTTTTTTTTCCGGCCTATTTAACTCCCCCTTCTGGTACACAATTTGGTATGGGTTAATAACTTTTCTCTTCGGGTTAGTGCAAGCTACACTAATTATCGCTAAATAAAGGCAGATGTATGAATAGACACAACCCTTTTACTCAAGTGCAGCCATCGCACTAGCTATTCTCAAGTCTGTGGAAATTTGGCGTGGTGCATGTCAATAGTTTTCACGACTGTTTTGTATAAGCAAGAGGCGTGCGCAGGTTGTTGAACTCATATAACCTGATGGATATCAAAAATTGACCCTGGGCAGTTTCCGGACGGAGATATCTACGAGCTGTTAGACATGACTCATAACCAGAAAGGAATATAAACAAATGTTACCCGGGATGATTGGTGGTGGGGCCAATCGAGGGCTGAAACATCAGGTTAAAAAGAGCTCAAGCTGACTACCAGTGGTAGGACTAGTAATTCCATGGTCCACAATAAGTTTCCCAAGCGCCTCGCCGCTGTAGTTATCAATCTAATCATCGGTAAGAATAACGGCCAGATATACTGGTACGGTAGTCATTTTAATGTATGGGTTCGTGGCCACCAACCTTTCCCAGTATTTCTTGATATTCCTGGATAATCTTGTCATCAAACTTGATAATTAGCTTGCGTATCCTTCAACTTCTTCTTTCGCTTCTTCTTATCGGCATCTTCTTTCTCCAAAACCGTTGCCCCTCTCGCTTCCTTGTCACATTTAAGCCGAGCCTCCGGAATTTCCTCGATGATGTGGTCAGCCCTGAAAATCTCTCCAGTTTTTGGATCTTTGCACATCCAATCCGCAAACTTTAGAAGATGGAACGGCTTGGTCGGGGAAGCTGATGGCAATAAGGAAGTTCTGTTTTGCTTTGGGGATCCGGGGGTCGGTAAGACATTTATTAGGTATTCTATTAAGAATTATTCTCTAGGGAGAAAATAAAAGAGAGCCCGCGCTAACAATCCGCGATAATAGTTCGCTAGTAGTAGCCAGACGGTGTGACATCGCCGTTACCAGCTTTTACTTAGACTACGCGGCCCGAAAGGAGCAGTCTGCGATCAACATGCTGGGTTCCTTGTTGAAACAGATAGTTAGCAGAATGGAAAGGATTTCCGGAGGAATATAGCGAGTTTCATTATCCTAGGTATCATAAGTCAAAAGGGAGACCTCTTTTACAAATAGTACGGCGTCACTTTGGTAATCAAGTTCTCTACGTCAATACGAATGAGGCAGGTCCGAGCCTACCCAGGTTCAAACCCGCCCACCTAAGGGCTTGCCTATTTTGATTTTTAATTTTTGATTTTTAGCGCTTTGGGGATCTTCTTCACTCCGGCGATATACTTCAAGAGGGCACAAAATGCGATGAAGATGGATTGTTATTTTTAGCAATAGGAGTCCTGATAAAAGGAAAAGACAGTAATGGTTTTTTTTGTCCTACTTTCACCACAGCCGATACTCGAGTAAATGGCGAGGAAAGCGGAATGGCTGCTGATCATCGATTACCCATGCTGTAGCCCATACAGAGAGCTGCCACCTCACACCTCCGGAATGCATCATCCTGAACAGAAGGGACTATGGCACTTTTGTTAGAGTGTGTAACAAGAGCCTAGAATCGTATCTCAAGAGACGTGGCCATGGGACGGGGATGCTTATGGGGATCGGGGATCGGAGAGAGTTACAAATATTGATTGAGGTTTGTTAGTGGATGTCAGCGAAATTCTCTCTTTTTTCCGTTGCTTTCATCAGGTTTGTCCACCGTATTTATTCTTAGAGAGTAAAGCACTGGTGCCTCGAGGATGGTTGGCCAGTGAAGCAAATTCAAGAGATATCTGTCTAGAAGAGATACAGTGAGTTACTGAAGGTAGCTCGTCACTAGTTTGTACTTTTGGGTGTTGTTAGACATGGGCACCACTCTCACCAAGCCGTGGGTAATACGGTGGTGGTTTGGGGGCATTTCTTGGTATTCGCGTTTCCCCTTCAATTTATCCGCTAGGGAACAGAATAGTATTCCATCAAATATATACTTTATAGTGACGAAACCATGCCCTATCGCCAGCCTGATCTAACCCCGTATCCATTATGGCTATTTCTCCTCTACATCGCTATTCCCAGCGACTCCATCATTCCCCTTTCCACTCCATTTTTCCCAAACTGTAAAGTTATCCAAACTCCCAACCACTGTCCCCTGTGGCTCAATTGTGCGAGCCTCTTCCAAATAGCGGGCGGTCTCGATACACTTTCTCACGAACGTCGGGTACTCCCATCCAAACCCTTTAGCAGCCATAGCGCAAAGACTATCTTGGTCATCGCGGCCTGGGCGACCGGCACCGGTGAGATTCTAGATGCATTAGCTCAAAAATTAGACAATAGAGAAACTAAGGAAATTTGGGTGGGGGGGGGAGGGGGGTACAGGTTTATGATTGACGTCGAACAAAAAGAACTTTCCGCCATTCTCATCTTTTTTGCGAATGTCAATCCTGGTAACGCTAGTAAGTTTAAGCAGCTCTGCGGCCTTCTGGCACTCTATCTTGGCAGCCCGATGCCATGAATCTTCCTCCCTCACAGATAGGACCCTAGAGTTTTTAGTAATTGGAACGTGTCTACTCTACGGCATCACCCCGGAAACCTGGCCAAATCGCTGCACGATCGGCAATGCCATAAAATTGCCCTGGCCATCTGGAACGAGCGTCACGGTGCCCTCCTCACCCTCTAAAAGCTCCTCTACGAGGACAATACTGTAGATGTTGAGAAGGTCATCGAGGGCATCCAACATACCCACAAATCCGTTTACCAATTGTACCCCCTCGCTGCCCCTTCCACGAACGGGCTTGAGAATAACGGGGTACGGGAGGTCGTACACCAGCTGGCCCAACCGTTCGATTGACCGCTCCGGGTCGCCTTCCAGCAGCCAGCTCTTTGGTGTGGGGAAACCGTGATGTTGGAGTAGCTTGTTCGTGAAGGCCTTGTCATCGACAACATCTACTACCTTTGGCGGGTTTGCTATTAGTTTTATGCCAGGTGGGAGGGAGGTGGTGATGAGTGGGTGGTCGGCAAATAGAGGGGTGTTTGCCCAGATCGTGTTCGCGCCAGCGGCTATCGCCGCTAGAATGCCGGGTTGAGTATCGGGGAACGACCAGCCGGTGTCGGTGGCGGGGTTTGGATGTGGCGCAGGAGTTATTATGCTTATGTTCGGATCGTTTAGTGAGTGCACTGCGTAAGCGATGTCTGCGCATGCATCCTTGTAACCTGGTTTCGTACCGATCAGTCAGCGGATTGTGAACAAAGGGCGTACACAGGAGGGCGAGGAGGAACCTCCAGGCTTTGGTGGCTTGAATGAACCATTGATAATGGGTGGTGGAATAGCCTGGTGGAGTATCGCTAAGCTAGTCTTATATCGCTTTGCGCTTCTACTAGGGAGTGACAGAGTGCGGGGATATAAGGTAGACTATTCCTTAAAGGGGAATGTAAGCGAAGGCTTGGAAGGTGGATGGCTACCCCTGTTGTGGTGATGCAATTCGCTAGCGTCTTGGTCCCGAGATTCTGCCACACCCGGCAACCGTTATTTTCGCTCAGCAGCACTTGGCACCCACACCTCGACCAACTCCACCCCACCGCAGAGAAATAACCAACCAATTAACCACCCGAAAGCATCACCAATCTAACACATCAACCCCGCACGCTGCGACAATGATTGGCACTATAACTGGTGGCCGTATCTTGCATCCCCGCACTCTCTCACTCCCTAGTAGGAGCGCAAAGCGATATAAGACTAGCGTAGCGATACTCCACCAGGCTATTCCACCACCCATTATCAATGGTTCATTCAAGCCACCAAAGCCTGGAGGTTCCTCCTCGCCCTCCTGTGTACGCCCTTTGTTCACAATCCGCTGACTGATCGGTACGAAACCAGGTTACAAGGATGCATGCGCAGACATCGCTTACGCAGTGCACTCACTAAACGATCCGAACATAAGCATAATAACTCCTGCGCCACATCCAAACCCCGCCACCGACACCGGCTGGTCGTTCCCCGATACTCAACCCGGCATTCTAGCGGCGATAGCCGCTGGCGCGAACACGATCTGGGCAAACACCCCTCTATTTGCCGACCACCCACTCATCACCACCTCCCTCCCACCTGGCATAAAACTAATAGCAAACCCGCCAAAGGTAGTAGATGTTGTCGATGACAAGGCCTTCACGAACAAGCTACTCCAACATCACGGTTTCCCCACACCAAAGAGCTGGCTGCTGGAAGGCGACCCGGAGCGGTCAATCGAACGGTTGGGCCAGCTGGTGTACGACCTCCCGTACCCCGTTATTCTCAAGCCCGTTCGTGGAAGGGGCAGCGAGGGGGTACAATTGGTAAACGGATTTGTGGGTATGTTGGATGCCCTCGATGACCTTCTCAACATCTACAGTATTGTCCTCGTAGAGGAGCTTTTAGAGGGTGAGGAGGGCACCGTGACGCTCGTTCCAGATGGCCAGGGCAATTTTATGGCATTGCCGATCGTGCAGCGATTTGGCCAGGTTTCCGGGGTGATGCCGTAGAGTAGACACGTTCCAATTACTAAAAACTCTAGGGTCCTATCTGTGAGGGAGGAAGATTCATGGCATCGGGCTGCCAAGATAGAGTGCCAGAAGGCCGCAGAGCTGCTTAAACTTACTAGCGTTACCAGGATTGACATTCGCAAAAAAGATGAGAATGGCGGAAAGTTCTTTTTGTTCGACGTCAATCATAAACCTGTACCCCCCTCCCCCCCCCACCCAAATTTCCTTAGTTTCTCTATTGTCTAATTTTTGAGCTAATGCATCTAGAATCTCACCGGTGCCGGTCGCCCAGGCCGCGATGACCAAGATAGTCTTTGCGCTATGGCTGCTAAAGGGTTTGGATGGGAGTACCCGACGTTCGTGAGAAAGTGTATCGAGACCGCCCGCTATTTGGAAGAGGCTCGCACAATTGAGCCACAGGGGACAGTGGTTGGGAGTTTGGATAACTTTACAGTTTGGGAAAAATGGAGTGGAAAGGGGAATGATGGAGTCGCTGGGAATAGCGATGTAGAGGAGAAATAGCCATAATGGATACGGGGTTAGATCAGGCTGGCGATAGGGCATGGTTTCGTCACTATAAAGTATATATTTGATGGAATACTATTCTGTTCCCTAGCGGATAAATTGAAGGGGAAACGCGAATACCAAGAAATGCCCCCAAACCACCACCGTATTACCCACGGCTTGGTGAGAGTGGTGCCCATGTCTAACAACACCCAAAAGTACAAACTAGTGACGAGCTACCTTCAGTAACTCACTGTATCTCTTCTAGACAGATATCTCTTGAATTTGCTTCACTGGCCAACCATCCTCGAGGCACCAGTGCTTTACTCTCTAAGAATAAATACGGTGGACAAACCTGATGAAAGCAACGGAAAAAAGAGAGAATTTCGCTGACATCCACTAACAAACCTCAATCAATATTTGTAACTCTCTCCGATCCCCGATCCCCATAAGCATCCCCGTCCCATGGCCACGTCTCTTGAGATACGATTCTAGGCTCTTGTTACACACTCTAACAAAAGTGCCATAGTCCCTTCTGTTCAGGATGATGCATTCCGGAGGTGTGAGGTGGCAGCTCTCTGTATGGGCTACAGCATGGGTAATCGATGATCAGCAGCCATTCCGCTTTCCTCGCCATTTACTCGAGTATCGGCTGTGGTGAAAGTAGGACAAAAAAAACCATCACTGTCTATTACCTTTATCAGGACTTCTATTGCTAAGAATAACAATCTATCTTCATCGCATTTTGTGCCCCCTTGAAGTATATCGCCGAAATGAAGAAGATCCCCAAAGCGCTAAAAATTAAAAATCAAAATAGTCAAGCCCTTAAGTGGGCGAGTTTGAACCTGGGCCTGAAATAGACTCGGACCTGCCTCATTCGTATTAATGTAGAGAGCTTGATTACAAAAGTGACTCCGAACTATTTGTAAAAGAGGTCTCCCTTTTGAATTATCATACCTAGGATAATGAAACCCGCGATATTTCCTCCGGAATCCTTTCCATTCCGCTAACCATCTGGTTTAGCACGGAACCCAGCATGTTGATCGCAGACTGCTCCTTTCGGGCCGCGCAGTCCAAGTAAAAACAGGTAACCGCGATGTCACACCGTCTGGCTACTACTAGCGAACTCTTATCGCGGATTGCTAGCACGGGTTCTCTTTATTTTCTCTCCCTAGAGAATAATCCTTAATATAATACCTATTAAATGTCTTACCGATCCCCGGATCCCCATAGCAAAACATAACTTCCTTACCGCCATCAGCCTCCCCAACCAAGCCGCTCCATCTTCTAAATTTCTCGGTTTGTATGAGCCATTCTCCAGCATCTGTAACAGGGCGCTCTTAAACATCCCGATGCCGTAACCTAGGCTCGAGGGTGGTAGCCAGGTTAGGAGTTGAGACCGACCATCGGCAGCGGTATAGTTCCACACGTTATTAAAAGAATTTGTATTATTATTGAAGCAGTTGCTACTATCATTAGTGGTATGCCGAGATAATTTAGACTCCTTATTGCTTGCTTTCTTGAAGTGGAATCACTCAGTACGGTTGGTTGATAATATTCCTGGGAGTTGAAGAAACGAGGGGTCCATCTGAAGAGAAGCCAGGCTCTCTTGGTGCCAGAAGTAGCGCATATCTAGATACTTGCATGGTGTCAAAGAATACCGCAATTAAGCCACATGAAAGCTGTGGAACTCATTAACATCCATGTAGCTACCGGTATTGTATGATATCGTACCCGAAATCTCACGGAGTTTGTAACACGGACCACTATTGCACACCCACCAAAATTCTGA
Organism: Tuber borchii; assembly: GCA_003070745.1. Lineage (NCBI taxonomy): Eukaryota > Fungi > Ascomycota > Pezizomycetes > Pezizales > Tuberaceae > Tuber > Tuber borchii. The sequence continues at coordinate 128,720 of NESQ01000106.1, forward strand.
GGCTCTGGCTAAGCATTGGCTGTGTGTAATGGCTATTAGCTTTACAGGCAGTGTTACCAACCGTCCCGTCCGGACGCCAGGGCCCTGGCGTCATATAGTCCCGTCCGTCCCGTCCGGGTGGGTAAGGACGGCCGGGCAAGGCGTCCGTCTTTATTAACCATGGCAGTCCTGTAGGTTGACGGGCGGGCCTGCCGTCTTTTTTGGAAATGGTAACTTCCGGTAGGGCCCGGTTGTCATGAGTAAAGACGGGCGTCTACCTACCGTCCTGAGTAAGGACGGGCGTCTACCTACCGTCCTGAGTAAGGACTGGCGTCTACCTACCGTCTTGAGTAAGGACTGGCGTCTACCTACCGTTACCTGTAGGTACCTACAGTCCTGAGTGAGGACGGGCGTTACCTGTAGGTACCAGCCGTCATTTGCAGATACCTACCGTCCTGAGGGAGGACAAGCGCTAGGTCAAGGAAGTGGAATGGGTTCAGTGTGCTCGGAACCAGGATCAGATATCACTCCAAGCATTAGTTGATTCATAGCCAAATTTGATATATGATAGTCAAGCCTGATCTTCTCTACATTAGAATAACAATGCTTCGCTTCTTCATAACACAAACCTAATTCTCATGAGATTCAAGTATGAAACATAAACTAAGACACCTATAGGCCCGGCCGTCCGTCCCGGGCATAGATCAGGACGGACTACCACTCAGCGTCCGTCCCGGGCAAGGGTCTCCAACTTGGCGTCCGTCCCGTCCTAGGTCAAAGAGGGACGGACTGGACGCTTGGGAACACTGTTTACAGGCGTCACAGCATTAGGGATATTGGTAATGTAGGATGAAGTATTATATACGGGTTTCCAAGCCAAGTATCTCTAGATCCTGAGGCAAGGTTAACCCCTAAAACCAGAAATCTAGCTCTATTTAGGCCGCGATTTGTTATGTCGTTATTACCCATTCTAACCCAACCGACGCCACACGGCCCAAAATTAAACTACTATTTATCCCCAAATTTCCTCCCCCGCTAGTTTTTAATCAGATGATACTAATGGCGGAGGTACGATCGCGCAAGTATGTAACCCGGAGGAGGTGCGCTTGCCTATCTATTGGACGTTGCTAAAGGCTGCCGGAGGAGAGAAAACGCCTATAGTATAATGTGCGTTTCCTCTTACCTGCGCTCCCCGATACTTCTAATACAACATTCTACTACTAGGATTACTATGCCATCAGGGACCGTAGATGCTATAAGCTCTACATGGGGGATCCCCGTTATGGAGGTTAAAGAGCCAATATTGCATTCCGCTGACACTTTCACCTAGCGATTAGGAAAGAGCTCTATTATCGTTGAGTAGCTTTTCTCATGTGACCCGGAGGTATTCTTTCGCGTCGCTCTCCCAACAAGTGAGTTGCTATTGGGTGTCTAGCGGTCTTAATGTGGCCTCTACTAGAGAGGAGCGGCAGCTATCTCTGGGATCGGCTACTATGTATAATATCTCTTTGGTGGCTTTCGTGCTGGTATGTTTTGTGCTGTTAAGTTGATGACGCGATAAGCGGGATTAATGAGTGATAGGATAGGTATCCGGCAAGCGCAACACAGTACGGTAATATTCATGAACCTCTATCGCTTATGGTAACGAGCTCTCCATGGTAGGAGCTTTCCTTTTATAATTTTTCACAGCCGTCTCAAGAGCCCTTGCGCTATCCTACACCGCTTGTCCACAATCTAAAAAATAGTATATATAGTTTACCTACTGTATCAGTTAAGGAAGAGGGTGGGGGGCTAAATAAAATGACCGTGTGTATAGTGCAAGAAAAGAAAAAAAGAAAGGCGCAGGGAAGGATTTACAGCCAGAGGAAGATCAAAAATGATAGGGTGAAGAGTAGAAGCTACAACTGAGCCGTTTTGGAACAACAGAATTATTTCGCCCTATAGGCCAGACTCGAATATCTTTGTAAATGTAAACTCGTAAATCCTGATTCAACTAAGTCAGGGAGTTTGAGAAGAGTGTGATAACATATGGGCATTCCCATTTCATGGGATTTCACTCGCCGACAAGGGGCGATACCTAAGCACGGCTTTCATGGGCAACATACTCCGAAATGGAAGGGATGGCGGTAATTTCCACAAGGCGATGTGCCCTGGGTCTCGAATCGTGCTGTGGGTTTCCGCTTCATGAGGCAGTAGAAGCGCTATCTCCCGCTTATAGCCATGCATGCTGCGAGCATGAGCGATGCTTAGCCATAATTATCTAGCTTGTCAATCAGGAATCTAACTTAATTCACTCCGCAGTCTACCATATCACCGCACCAATTCCAAAAGAAATCACACCCACAAAAGAGAACCGCGATTCATGCTTCTTCCCCTTCTCTCCAGTATGCTGGAATGTGGGATTGGGGAGGGATGCCGTGGGTTCTCTGGTCCATATATAGTCAAACTAGATGGGGGAATCACCAGTACAGGGGTTGAGGGAGCAAGTATTATTATTTGGAGACAGTTTCTTTTAGTGATTGGGAAGGAGTTCTATTATTGCTGAGTATCATATAGTCTTTTGCCATGTGGTCTAGGGTCTTCTCTCCCATTGATCTTTCGATGCGCACTATTGCAGTGGTGGGTATTCAGCAGTCTGAATGTAGTTTCTACCAGGAGATAATGGTAGTTGCCCTGGAACTTACTACAATATACTTTTTGTAGATTCTCTGCTGGTACTTTTCATGCGATCGATGAGTGAGATTAATGAGAGACATGAACAATGTAACCTGCTCCTAGGTATCGCGAGATTCCCAGAGGGAGATCTGGCGATACTAAAGGACAGGAGAGAAAGCGTCAAGTGGAATCTCTTTTAAGAGGTATAAGACAGATGAGGGACTGATAGAGTGACCGCTCAACTTGTAGTGTATTAAAGAAGAGCGTTCCTGTGAGGCTTGAGAGTTCGAATCCTTAGGGGATCTCAAGCTCTTTAAATACAAATAAAGTATAACCAAATATCCTGTCCAAAGAGCAGGTATCAAAATGCAAAAGCTACATGAGTAGCGAAACTTCTAAGTCCTGAACAAGGTCATAGAAGTGACAGGATATAACTAACAAAACGAGTAATGAAATCAAACAATCAAAGAATCGCTACTGATGTACTAATCCAGTAATACATAGTAGGAAAGCAAAGAGTATCCTAATTGGGTACAAAAGCAAAAAGTACAAATAAGCGAGTAAAGGAATGTACTACCCAATAGGAAACTATAACAATAAGGAAGGTACAATGATGGAATACGCGTTACTAGGGAATCCTAAATAGGCAATATCCAACGTTAGTATAGTGAGTAGCAGAGATAATAGTGATTCTGTTACAAACAACCTGTTTTCCAGGCCTCTACCCTCTATCTACTAGGGCCTATAGAGGGTTGCTAAAAGAGAAAGAAAAGACACTAGCACGAAATTATAATTAGAAGAAAATTGTACATGATGAGAATAAAATCCATAGATTGATCAGAGAAATTGGAGGACAAAGAGACAAATCAAGTTCTAAAGTACTTCCTGAGAAAATATGTATTTTCACTAACATCCTGCCCATACAAGTAGAGGTAGACAAGAGAGAATAAGAAAATAAAGAAGAACAGTGAAAAGATAAGGGAAGATCAAGAGGGAAAGCAGGATGGCCCAAAACCACTGAAAATGGAGAACAAAAAAAAAAGATCAGAAAAGGGAAACTAAAGGAATTATTAACTTTCCCTATTCCTTCACTTGTACCCTGAGTCTCTTTACCGTAATTCTAAAGAGTTCTCACCAACTTCGCTAATTTGCAATTTAGCCCATTTGCAGTTGTTCTTTTGAGGTTTCGCAGGCTTCGTATTTGCCTACTTGCTTTACTATTTCTTCAAGCTCGCCTAGCTTTGGGCCTCTAGATAGCTCTCACTTAATACACTAACTCAAGTGTTATATCATATAGCCTAGTTACTGGCAACACATTTAAGAAAGATTTTCTAAATTATTTAATACCACCCAGAATATTCCTAGAATTAGTGGAAGCAGAATGCCATTTTGCTACTTGATCATATCAATGTCTTTCTTTATTCTTCCAATATTCTAATTAAATATCAGTAGAAAGAAGCTGACAGCACTCTTTTGATTATATATGTGAATCAATAAACTTACTTTATTTTCCAATGGAAGATACATGATTGTAAAAAAGGATTAGGTTGTATAGTTAGCTGATTTTTCACTAAAGTAAGTTTTATGAAGCTCTACCAGTATCTTGAAGTTTTGAGATCAAGAAAAGAGATAATTGAATTATTGATTACCAGAACCATCTTCCCTCTAAGATTGTAGAATCTTTCTTATCCTAATTATTTGTTGTCTTTCAATTAGGGTTTATGAAATTGATAATACTGATTTCAGCTGGATAAGTGGAGACATTTTTGCTTAAATAGTATTCTTTATGATTGTAGCTCGAAGAGTCATGCAGTTAGATGATTAATTTTTGTATTACTTTATTTAAAATCTTTATGAAATGCAAGAGAGCATAGCAAGATTTCTATAAACTTATAGGCTCCAAGCATAGTTCTTACTCTTGTATTAGAAATTTAATTGTGGAAGCGTAATACTATTTTGACTTGAAGTATATTTATTGTAATTGGTACAAGATTAAGTAAAATATCTTTCTCTTGTTATAGCCATGAGCCTGCAGGCAAGAGTCTTATAACAGTTAAATAATTATATTAATTAAAGATTTCATCTTCTACTACTCCTTTCTCTTTCAAAAAACTTTAATTAGCCTTTGAGACAGTCTTTATCCAGTAACTCTTTTCTTGTATATACTGTATTGAAAGCCACTCTGAGTTCTTACTCAGAAGTACATATTGAAGTTTGCCAATTTTAGCAATAAAGTCATATTTCTCACTACTAAGGTTGTTATTAGTTTCAGATTATTTCTATCAATTACTCTTGGATCTTTGTCGATATTGTGAGGGAAGTAGGTATAATATAGATAAAATAAATAGGAAAAGAGAGGAGAAAGTTTGAGTATATAATTGAAGAATATTGACAAATAGAGAGAGCAAAGAGTAAGAGGTAGAATATATTATCGCTTGAATAGTAGAGTCAATAGAGAGGAGAGAGTTAATGTACATATTAGATTCAGGGAAAGGCTATATATATATTTAAGAGAATTATGCCAAGCCTCTAAATTAGGTCTGATATCACGTTACCCAGAACAGTGGTATTCTGAGGGCTTATAACTTCTGCTACAAATCTGAATGTCAATAGTATCGCAATAAGAAACATGAATAATCTAGGAAATATATTTTAGCTACTTTATTATGTAAAAAGCTTTATCTGAGGCAATAGGAATATAATATCTCTCGTATTTGATTAATAATCTGATATCTCTGTGAGATCATTTTCTCTCTATTAAAGTTCTATTTAGAAGTAAACCTAAATAAATCCTATCAGATTTGATATTATTCTACAAACTTTAGATTAAAGACTCTTTGCTATACTCAGTGATTTTTATAGTATCTGGAATCTTAGTACTGATTTGTATGAGTCTTGGTGCCAAGCTCTCCAAATATTAAAACATTAGCCATGTACAATTATCACCTCTCCTCAATTTCAATTTTATTGACCATCTTAGAAGTAACATCTGATGAATTAAAAGTCTATAGTTTGTATATCTGTTTCTTATTTCTCTTATATTTCATGTGGATGGCAATAAGTTTTTAGTGGGGTATAATACCAAAAATCAGCAAATCTCAATCTGTACATTATAGATACTCATCTCAATTCTCATTTTAATCTTTTTAAGCAAAAACATATCTGTTATGGAAAAGAATCTCTACAGATTATAATATACCACTCTCTTTGTAGTTATCTAATTTTAATCAATGAATTGGATTTTTACATATTAGAAGAAGAAATAATCTTCTATTTAACTAAAACTCAGCATTACTATTGTAGATTGAAAGAACAACATTAGATAAATTGGGATTCCTTTTCATCACTAGTCAAGATTATTATGTATATTTTTTCTAATTTTTATTTTACTGTTTTGGTTGCACATTAGACAGGAATAAGAGGTCTGATTGGTTGTTACAATGGACTAAATTGTGCTACCAGTAAAGAAATAGTAGGGACTTTTTGTAGAAGCAGTCTTATTGACAAAACAGAATACTAAGCTTTAGATTTAAATAATCTATCATTTATGATATATTGTCCTTACTTTTACCTTGAAAATTAGAAGAAGACTCGAGTAGCAGAATCTCGGTTGAATATTAGGTACTCAGAGAATGTATTGAGAGATGAAAGTGGGCAATGCGCTTTGGTGGCTGAGAGGCTGGCCTAGTCTGAGAACTGTGGGTATATACATGAAGATATAAGACCTTATAGTTTATCACTCATAAATGCAAAGTGAGGTGGAGTTGAGTATAATAATATTATAATAATAGGTAATGTAGAACTCCCCATCACGAACTATTATCTCTAGGCAAAGCAAAAACAATATCAGATTTTCTTATTCCTATCCCATATTAACATGAATAATATCTCCAAAACCTGTATGATGTAAATAAGAATACTCTTATTCTTAATGATCGGTAGTATTTAAATTATTGACCATTAGTAGATAGGGTTTGAATGCATACAAGCTGTGAAAAGCTGAAGCACAAGTAGTCAATTACATAGTACTATTCTTGTTGGATTAGTATAACATGAGAGTTCTTGGAAGCTGATTCTTTTCCTAAAGAAAAGCTCTTAGGTAAATTAAGAAATACAACTAAATATAAATTTGGAAAGTGGTCAATGAAGATTAAACTCATAGAATCGACAGTATCAGAGGCTGCTAATATCTTCAAATTCTGGATGGAAAAGATAAAAGGAAAGGAGAAATAGTAGAGAGAATATAACTAGAGTATTGTCACAAACGGTGACTAACAGGATAGGTTTTCACATGATTCACACCTGTGAATCATAGGGTTTAGTATTTCACATGACTACGTAATAGCATGTTATTCCTTTGTTATGATTGGTTTATGGTTTTTGACATGACTCACGATTGTGGTCGTATGATTATGACCATCAGCAAAAAAAAATCTCCCTCATGTATTACCTACGTATCTCCCTGGATCTGCTAGTAATACCACCTCCCCCGGTTCCTCCTGTCCCTCATTCATTTACCGTCTTTCCTAAAGACCCAACAGGCCTTCTGAAAGCCCCATACATAGCTTCGGCGCCATTTATTGTCCCCTTTTGGAGGTGGCCCCTCGCTTGCTCCACTAGCGAGGAGATCTCGCTTAACTGACCCCTGTTTTTTTTTACATTTCCATTCAGCCCATTTCGGCTATTGTGCGTCCGCTTTGTACCTGTGCGCGTCCGGAACAACCTTGCCTGTCTCAGCGCCCCATCACACCCTTAGCGCTCTCCCTTCCCCTTGATTTCTCCATTATGGAATTCGTCCCCCTGGGGATGTTCTTCACGTCATAACATGCACTCTCTACCCCTGGTGAGCGTCCGCAACATCCTCGTCTCTCTCAGCGTCCCATATCGCACTTTGCTTACTCTCTCTTCCCTTGATTTCTCCGTCATGGATTTCGTCCCCTGAGGGACGTTCTTCAGGTCATAACATCTACTCTCTACCCCTGTACCGGCCCCACACACCCTTCTGTTTCTAAAGTATGTGTGCCAAATCTGTTTTATTTCACTGAAGCCCGTATCTTTTGTGCCTCCTCTTGTCCTTCTCCTGACATTCATGATTGGCTTTGCCTTTCTGTACCACTCCTATTTGTCGCCTCGGTTAGTTCACCATCGATATCCTTAGGTGTCTCAAAATACACCACTACGCGTCCCCTTCATACCATTTTTGGTTTCTGTCTTACTACTGTAAAGTTTTCAATAAATTCTATTAAATGTTTCTAAATCAATTCTACTATTTACATACCAGCGGTTGTTATCCGTACCACTAGTCTCGGGCACTAAATGCGGCAAGCCCATGATCCGTTTGATACTAACGACTATCTCAGTTGTTCCATTTGTGCCTTTCGCCGTCCCTAAAGTAACTGTAACAAGTCCCGTGATATCGCTGAGCTTCCCCGAGTTCTCAACATATAGTCTATCTACTAATACCAGTCTATCTACTAAACCCGTTCTTGGGTCTCGAACTTTCATTATCGAAACCAAGCGGGCCGGATAACAGCCTTTTAGTGCTCCATAAATACTTCTATTACCCGAATCCACCCATACCCAATATTTCCTGCTCTGCCCTGTTGACCTTCAACGCTGGGTTCCGCTACACTGAAGCAGGTGCCAAGTGACCTCCTTCTCGTCCTGAAAGTTCTCTACCGGGACACGTAAAAGCCGACATATCTCAACTGGAAACTGTTTAACCGAATCCACATCAAAATGTTGGCTCACACATGACTTTCGTCGATAATAATCAATTAAAAGCTCCGGAAAATTTCGCAAACTCTGGTAGAGCGGGGAAATGGTTTCCACGGTTGGTGTGAAACCCATTGGTTGTTTAGTTACTGAACCGACTTGCCGTTTGTGCTGTTTGTCGCGTACTTCATCTCGAATCGGACGCGATAGATCCACTTGGATATTCGTTTCATGAATTTTGAAGCTGTCAAATCTAGAATATGATCGTAGTATTTGTTGGCTTGCATCATTTTTATTTGACCGCTGATAGCCCTCCTTGATCATTGTTTTGTGACTTGTTTCACCTGACTCGGTAGAATACATTTGAATATTCCCAAAGCGCCGTATATGGTCCCCGAAGTGACTCAACAGATGTATCTTAACAAAGTTAAAGTCTACATCCTCATCATATATATCTGCAACAATTCCATCCAAATCGCGACGTTGCTCGTCCGCAATGCGACGTCTTTTGGCAAATGTAGCTCCCAAAAGGCGGTGTTGATTAAGTACTTCACTACGCTCACCTCGATTTCTGGCTGTGACCTCTCTCACTTTCCTGGCAGTGGACGTATCCTTTCGGTACTCCTTAAAAACAACTTTATGATCATGAAAGGCCTTAAGGAACTGTTCGAGGTATTGTATCGTCTCATCGGTATGGCTTGTATATTGTGACATTAGAGTAAAGTCGACAATCGACCGGACACAGGTTAGAGCTTTGGTGAATATGGGACGTTCTGGGGCACTCGGACAACGTAGGGAAGCTGAAAACCATGGTAGTATCACTTTAACCAGATTCTTCATCTCTTTTCCAGTCCACTGAGAGATCCGACTGTACTCTTTGTTCGGCGCGGAATAGCCAGGATAAACATCTAAACTCTTCCATATAGCATCGAATGCTTGTAGCCGTTTGTATTTCTTTACAAATCCGATAACCCATTTCATAAGGTGTGTTTCGAATATTCCCAGGTACACGACATGGAGAATATCTGGTTGGGCAGGTCAGATTGCTGAACGTTCAGAAGCCCCCAAAAGACGCTAGGAAGCAATTTGAAACTACAATCTGTTAGTTGTTGCTTGGCCTGCTGGTCGTTGTCACAGTATTTGTTGAAGAGTGGTTGGGATTTCCTATAATCTCGTCTGGCTGCAGAACGTCTCAAACGAGACCCTAGCTGTTCCGGTCGAACGCATAGACAGCGCACTGATTTTGTTGAATACCGTGCAATGTTACATTTTCCAAGTGATCCGCAATCCACGCCGAGAGGCGTAATAAACACAATCGGACCTTTCCATCGGCGCATTCAACCTCAAGTCCGGAGTTCCCTAGTACAACAATTGGCGCAAAGATCGCTTCCATCAAATCACAAAGAATCTCATTGTTGACCTGCCTTTGCTGTGCATCTCTTGCTGCGACGCCCAGCATCTTTGGGGGACGGGCAAAAGCGCCAAAAGAACGGTTGCATGTTTCGAGGGTTTGTTCCGTGTACTCGATAGGATATTTCCAATTGTCATGTAGATTGGCCAGGCTTTCTTATCTCCCGAGAAATTGGTCAAACAAGTAACGTCTGAGGAACATATGATTGGTACGAGTGTAGCTCCATCCAGTAATTCATCCTTTGCTGGCTGTTAATTTTGTGTCCTAGTAAACGGTATGGAAGCGCCGTGGAACGTCGTATTTGAACCTACCTGTGTCTCCCACCACCAATCAGTGGTATGCATCTCCGAATAAACTCTCTGAGGTGGTTCTTCACTATTCAATTCCTTCACAGGGGCGTAAACTAAATCTTGAGCAAAACATCTTTGACCATGTAAATATTTAGCACAATCAATAGGATTGCGGAAAAAGAATTTCTGTGTTACGGAAGCTTCGTCTGGTCCTTCCTCGTCCGAAACTTCTTACTTTCGGTTAGAATAGGACGTTGTAGGGTTCATTTACTTACAGCTTCGCTAAACGATGCAAACCCCTCTTTCCAGCTCTTCATTCCCATACCTGATTCCAACTGATCAACGGCATCAAGGAGCCGATAACCAGAGTTAATATTACTGCCCTCAGGCCCCAAGTCCTTCTTGATATATCTATCCATGTGATCCTTTGGTACCTTTGCTTCGATAAACCACCGACCAAGCTCAAAGTCCTTGTTGCTTCTGAATGGTGACCACATCTCATCTTCAGATCTTTCAGGCTGTACAACGTCCCGTAGTGACCTTCCCGCAGTGGGGTGCGTCGTTGGTATCAGTAGTCCAACCAATGGTGTGCTTTCCTCAGTGTCTGAATAATTAAGACTTTCCACGTCCAAATCGGCAGCGTATACGTAGAGATCGAACTCATTTGCTTCAATATTCGTTTCAGCCATACTAAATTCTTCCCCGAGTAGATTGGAGGTTAGGTCAGAGTCGGCAGGCTGAGGGGTTCGTGCATGCCATTCTTCGTCGCAAATAGGCTGTACAAAGTCAAAATGCGCTGTTTCTATATGCTTCCAGTACCAGGTACTTGACTTGTATTTTCTTCTACAGTACGGGCATTGAGACTCTTGTACTATTCTGCAAGAAATTAGATTTGATACACAGCATAAAAGAGACGCGAAAATCAAACTTACTTTTCGAGACTGATCTCACTGTGCTTGAACGCGTGTGGTAATTGAATAACTAGTTCTTGACCGGAACTGTGCTATAGATAGATGTTATTATACGTAAAAAGATGCAAATAGGACGAAATTCGTCGTCACACCGTCTATTCAGTAAATTCGAGATATTTCAAGGGATAGAAAAAATATGAGAACTTGAAAAACTTTCAAGGTGTGTTGTGTGGCTGTTTGCAATTCAAAGGCCAACTGTTCGGGTCGGTCTTACCTTCCCCTGAGCAGGATTGTACTAGTAGTCGTACTTGAATGACGTTCTGCGGCTCAAAACTCCCTTTTCACATTAGCTTTCAGACTAAATCCAGGTACGGCGTTAGAGGTCCTGCAGGCATGAACATGAACGACGGCCCAGAGCCATGACAGACTCCTATATATCTCGAGAAGACCTTACTTAACACTTATATCTACGATTACTTTTTAACAAATGATAAGCAACGCGAATTATACCCTAAACCTCAGGTGTGCTTTATTCGGCGTATTGTACACTTTGAGCGGGCCAAACCTAATGGCAAGCGCTCATCTACCATACCCTAATATTCCTTATCCGAACCCACATCAAGAAAGCAGGGGTAGTCACAAGCCTGCCTATTACATCGTTGTACCTTAAAGCACTCTTGAAAAGCTTGTTCATGTTTGTTCAACCCATCTTTTCAAGTGTACAAGCCTACCTTGTTACATGTTTGCCTCACGGCAACTGTACATCTGTACTTTTTTGTACAGGCACAGAAGGACGTTCTACGTTCAAGTTGGGATGTTTAACAGTATCTTTCTGACTGGTCTGAGTTGTTAGAACTCTTGATACTACGACAAACAGCTTGAATAGTACGCTCTTCCTTATATAAACCCCTCGCTACCCCGCATTTTCCTTCTCCACTCCTTCATTACCTTCTAATCAATCTACAGCTTCTCATCGTTCTTCCTTGTTCTCCAAAAGCAACTTTTCGCTTCACAATGATACGTTATATATAAACGAGACCTGTTTTCCGCGATCATACAGTCTCACTCACATTTCACACCAACTATACCGGTAAGTCTCGTCCGCGGTTCCTAACGTCTGAAATGAGCCGTTCTCAGGCCTTTCGTAGGCTATACTGATTGATATCCATAGAATACTGGAACTTACTGTTAATTGAAGGAAGCTTTTCGATCGCTTCTACCTCCTAAAAGTAAGTTTGTGCCACAATTCGTCTCTTTCCTTCCTTCCTCGGCCTCCTAGAGATACCAACCCGAGGCCTGGTCTTTCTCACTACCTTCTGGGGTACGATGAAGCGCTGCGTAAGTTCTTGAATGAACTTGTGCACGGCTCGTACGAGCTCTTCTAAAGCCTTAATGTGAAAGATAGCTGACCATATTCTCTAGATACACTAGCGGCTCCCCGTTTTCGCTTGCTATCCCCCCTATAGTAGTCTTCTGTTTGTCTCATTTGCACCTTTCCCAAGATGGAATGATTACTGATCCTATTTGCTAGATTTCTTTGGGATTTCCCGTCTTCTTCTGCACGCCAAGAACATCCTCGCCTAATTCAGGTTAGTCTTCTGCGGTCCCATTTAGTCTTTTTTACAGAGAATCTAATTGTTAATAGCATGCCTCCGATTCGTGGTCGTGGTCGTGTCACCACTGCCATTTCCGGACTGAGCTCAACCTCACTGGTGAGGGACGAACCGTGAAGGGAGGAGATACCGCGCCGTTCGCACATACATTCTCCAGAAGTGCAATGAGAGGAATATCACCTCTCGCACGCAGGCCGAGACACTTTGTGGAACGAAGTTAGGACGGAGACTGTCGCAACATTGCTCTCAGAGGCTTCCGAGTCAAATTCAACTCCCCCGAACGGCCAACATCGGGCCTTCCACGTTGCTCTGGATGCTCTCATCATGGACGTCCTGAAGAAGGCAGCTGAGTCTCGTAGGAATGCCAGACTTAATTCCGATGCCGAGGAAGAGGGGGGAGATGGGGGCGCTGGCGGTGCATCTGGATCCGGATCGAGAGACGAAAGGGCCGTTGTTCGTCCCCAACCGACCGTTCCGAGGAGAAACCGGTACGAATAATATTCATTCGACCACAGGTGCCGAGCCTGGGCAGGCTCCCAGCTCCCATGGATAAACCGTGGTAATAACGCTATGCCAAACAAGAGTTGGCTGGCGGTTCTCAGGCACTACACTTTAAGGAGCTCGGCGAAGCTGCCTGTCGGTAGTAGAGGACGGCGAGCACTCCCGGCAGTTCATTGGAATTCTCCGCGATATTCAAGGCCTGAATGTCACTCCCGATGGCGCCGACCAGATCAAATGATCGACGACGATCAGGTCAATGCCTGGCTTCGTCTCTCCCAGTGCTCCACCCTTACTATCACCTGCTTCCTCCACCGAGCAGCTGTTGCCCCTCCTGATAGTGGGGACCCTGTTCGTCCCAATATACCTCTTGTTGGGCACAGCCGGAACTATCTCTTCCCCGGCCAATTCGATATCGCCGAGTTCTACACTGAACCAGAATCTGACTCTGATGAGGAGGACGATGTGGAGGGCCATGCAAGGCGCAGAAGGGCTTTTCCTAGGTCCCACAATGGCTGGCAGAGGAGAATTCTGAGCAATGATCGTAGGGTTGTTAGGTTCCAGACCCACTCCCGGGAACTGATTTCGCGCACTTGAGTGAGGCAGGAGCCGGCGTATATGAGCTGATATGCAGGACAAGATGTCCCAATAGTGGCTCTTCCCCCGGGGATCCCACCTCCGGGTGTGAGGTGTCAGTACATGACGCTATTGAGGAAGGCGCTGATGATAACGGTGCGGGTAATGGGGGTAATGGGGGTAATGGGGGTAATGGGGGTAATGGGGGTAATGGGGGGCAATGGGGGCAATGGGGGCAATGCCTAGGGTTTGTTTGCACCGGGCAGCGTCTTCTTTGGGCTTTTGGGTGGTTTTTTCTTTTGTTTCACTGGCTTTCTTAGGTTTTGCTTTCATTTCTATCCATGGGTTCGGCGCCGGGGGGGGGGGGGGTTGGGGCTTGTTTGTGCCGGGTAGTGTCTTCTTGGGTCTTTCGAGTGGGCTCTCTTTCGTTTCATGGGTTTTTTCTTACTTTATTTTGCTCTCGTTTCTATCCACTTGTTGGGTTTTCTGGGACTCATTTTGTGCCGGGCTGCATGTTCTTTGAGCCTTTGGCTAATTGTTCTTGGGTTTTACGAGCTTTGCTTGTTTACTTCTGCTTTGCTTCTATCTATTAATCATTGTCTTAATCCTGTTTGCGCTGTCATCTGGCTTTCCTATATTTTACCCGGTAGTCTTAGATTTTAATGTTTTTAGTAGTCTTTTTATTTTTAGAATTAGTTGAGTGCAATAGAAAGCTTTTCTGGGACGCTAAACGTCCCTTTTATCCTTTATCCTATCCTAGTATGTATAATCCAATCTTTTGAAATGATAAGTTATGTTCATCCCAGTCCCGTATATCAAATCCTGTCCCAGCAATCCCGAATAGACAGTCTCTATTCGGCTCAGAGCCATCCGTGCATGTAGCCTTTGAGACATTCGGAGGCCAAATGGCTGTAGGATAGTCCGAGCCCATGCCAATGATTCTCCCGGACCTTGGGTCATAGCTAGGAGTCCCTGTAGTAAGCATAACATAAAGCTTGCTCTTCCGGAATACGACGCTGTTCGTCCCCAATATCACGTTGTGAGTTCGATTCCTGTCGGGACTTTTATCTCTACATCTAATTCCTTTTCTCCTCTAGTTCTTTCATATAAACGCGCAATCATGAATGGAAATACGAGCAGAGGTCAGTCATGCCTCCTGGAGGCCAATGTGAGCTCTCCCAAGACTTAAATATCCCATTCTTGACCAGAGTAGTAGGACTAGCCCCCCGAGCCCAGGCATCATCGTCGAGACCTCCAGTAGCCTTCGCGGATATTTCAACGCCAGCACCGGAAACACACCTACGAGTTCATTTTGAGGAAGAGCAACATACAGATATTGAGGATGATGACATTCCTCCTAGACGTCGCCGATGGGATGAACGACGCCCTGCTGAACCACTCCTGCAGCCACTTCCACGGAGGGTCAGGAGCCGGTTAAGATATGTAAGTAAATCTAATGATTTTTTCAATTGACATTGTAACCTGCTCCTAGGTATCGCAAGATTCCCAGAGGGAGATCTGGCGATACTGAAGGACAGGAGTAGAAGCGTCGAGTGGAATCTCTGTAAGAGATATAGGAAAGATGAGAGACTAATAGAGTGACCGTTCAACTTGTAGTATATTAAAGAAGAGCTTTCCTGTGAGGCTTGAGAGTTCGAATCCTTAGGGGATCTCGAGCTCTTCAAATACAAATCAAATATAAGCAAGTATCCTGTCCAAAGAGCAAATATCAAAATGCAAAGCTACATGAGTAGTGAAACTTCTAAGTCCTAAACAAGGTCATAGAAGCGACAGGATATAACTAACAAAACAAGTAATGAAATAAAACAAACAAGTGATCGCTACTGATGTATTAATCCAGTAATACATAGTAGGAAAGTGTAGAGTATCCTAATTGGGTACAAAACCAAAGGGTGCAAATAAGCGAGTAAAGGAAGGTACTACCTAATAGGAAACTATAACAATAAGGAAAGTACAAGGATGAAATATGCGTTACTAGGGAACCCTAAATAGGCAATATCCAACGTCAGTATAATGAGTACCAGAGATAATAGTAGATTCCGTTACGTTCCCCCTAACAGAAATAAAACAAAAGAAAGGTACATGATTCCGTTAGGCTTCCATCTCAGTTTCTTCAAGGGAGGGGAGAGAGTAACAGGTTTCAGTCTCGGAGTAGTCAGAGTCCTGAATGGGTGCCCAGAATCCGTTAGGGTCAAGCTCTCATGATAAAGGAAGATAGTCGGGTTCCTGGACTGTCCAAGCTGACCAACATTTGTTATGAGTTCAAGGGAGGTGGAAGGGGATGGTTTCGTTATAGGTATCAAACCATTAGGTTCTGAGAGCAGTACTGGCTCCTTCCAGGACGTCAAGGGGTTCCCATGTTGCTTCGATTTCGTCATAGCCATTCCAGTGGATTAGGAATTGGCGTTTCTTCGATAGATTCGATCCTTCATAACTTTTTCAACTTCCCATTCTTGTTGTCCAGATGCATCGATAGTAACTGGTTCCTTAGAGGCGGGGTCAGGGAGGCCTGGCAAGGCTTTAAGGATTGGTCTGAGGTAGATTCGAAGATGGCCGCGATGAATCCTTGGGTGGATTCCTTGCATGATGGGAGGGAGGTTGAGTTTGTAGTTATCGTGTTTGTCAGGGCCTTCGAGGACTGAGAAAGGTCCAAGCCATGGTCCAACAAGCTTGTGGTTCCGTCATATCTTGTGTACATAGGGTTCGGATCTGAGGGTAACTTCAGTCTTTCCAGGGGTAATTGGGGTCCTTCTTTGCGTCTCTTTTGGCTAGTGGTAGTCTGGCGAGCTCTGGCTTTTGGAGGGCGGTTCTTGCAAGCTGCTAGTTTTCATGATCTGAGATGCGATATCATCAGCAGAAGGAACGGCAGTAGGCATGACTTTAACGCTAGGGAGGAGGTTTATAATGCGTCTAAAGCTAATCTAAAAGGGTGAGAGATCGTACTGTCACTAGGAGCATCATTGATGGCGGTTTGGACATGGGGAAGGTGGCGAGTCCATTTGGTGCCTTTAGGGTTAACTAAATTTCGAAGGCTTTGGCGGATGGTTCTGATTGTCCGTTCAGTTTGGCCATTTGTCTGGTGATGGTAAGCGGTAGCCATGTTGAGATTAATTTTGATGTTGGCCATAAACTGCATCCAGAAGCGAGAGGTGAACTTGGGGTCTCTGTCAGAGACGATAGAGGTAGGGAAACCATGGGTAGAGAAGATTCGTTCAATAAGGAGGTTTGCAGTTTGGACTGCAGTGATGTTTTGGGATACTGGGATGAGGTAGGTAAATCCAGAGAAACGATCCAACACAACTAAGATTAGATCCTTCTTGTTTCGCTTGGAAAAGGTCCTGCAAAGTCAATTCAATCGAAGAGAATGGTTCTATGGGACAGGGAGTGGGGTGACAACTCCGTCAGGGAGGGTTGTAGGTTGCTTGTTCATCTGGCAAAGGTGGCATCTCGAATATAGTCTTTGAAATCGTTTCTCATAGTCATCCAGTAGAAGTGTCTGGAGGCGTATTTGAAACATTTCTGGGCTCCCATGTGTGCCATTTGTTCATGGGTGATTCTCATGATTTCGCTCCTAATGTTTGACCTTCATAAGCGGCTTCATAGGGGACATATGGACAGTCTCGACTGTCATCCTCCCCTCTTTTAACAAGAAGTCTATCGTAGAGAATCCAACTTGGATGGTTGGTATTCTTGCTACGATATTAAAGAGAGGATCGGTTGCGGTAGCCTTTCGAAGGCTGTAATACCACTTGCCTTTAAGGTGCTGTGTGAGCTGGAAGGCACGAACATCAAGGGCCCTGCATGGTTCATCAGAGAAAGGGTCATTGTAGTCAACAGGGGCATCAGGGATTGGGAGGTCATCACTCTGTTCTGCATGATTCGAGGAGGGTCCGTCATGGGTAGCGATTATAGTCTGGTATATTGGATGTCCTCTGTCATTTGTCAGAGTGGGAGGGAGAGCCCATTTGACTTCTACTCTGCGCTTAGGGTGGTGAGGGGTGATGAAACAGGAGGTAGAGTAGAGAGGGCTAGGGGAAGGGATCTGACGGGGTCCTGAGGGATAGTAGTGGCGATCCTTTCCATCCATGTGTGCTTCGCATTCGTCCCATACACAGGCTGTCCAGTGCATAGATCGATGTCTGGTCGACGTAAGAAATCGTTCCAACTCATCTCTGGGAGGAGTGGAAGTGGAGAGGGGTGGGCTGGCAGACTATCCTGAGCTGGCGAGGGCAATTGATTCCATTTTGGTAATGGAGTCATGAATTCTTCCAAAGCAGTTTGTGATAGAGTTGAGGCGTAGAGATCGTTCCATATGATTCGAAGGGCTGTGAATCCTCTGTGCAAGTCCTGCAAGTTGTGTCTGAGCTGCTTGAATGAGTATCATGGTTTCGGAGGGGTCATGGGGCTGGCCTCTAGTGCTGGCTTGGTTACTTTGCATCGCCTCAATTCCTTGTTGCAGGGTGGATTCCATCTGATCCAGTCCTTGTTCAAAAGGACCTGGGTGGTGATGGATTTTTTCTGCCTCTGTCGAGTCTGGGATTGGAACATCTTCAGTGTTCCACATTAAGATGTGTTGAGGTATAGCGAAAGGGTTAAGTGGTGTAGGAGACATAAAAGAGAGTTCACTTTCAGGATCGAGGGTGCGTGCGAGATTCAGGTAGTGTTTGGTGCTACTGGCCATGGCGGAATATGCTTCTTTTATAGACTTTTTCTCAGTGGGATCCACAAGGATCATTTCAGGACTTGCATGGCGCTCCTCATATATCCTAGAGAGGGCGTCTGCAAGGATATTGTCTTTTCCTGGTCTGTGGATAATATCGAAGTCATAAGATTGGAGGAACATTCTCCATCTTGTCTGGCGGTAAGGGAGGTTTGTCTGACCTAGGAAGTATGATCGCGCTTTGTTGTCCGTTACCACTGTGAATCTGGTACCAAAGCGCATAGGGTAGAATCATTGAACAGCATCGACAATTGCAAGAAGTTCTAACTCATGCACAGGATAGTGCAGCTGACTAGTGGCGAATTTTCGACTATGGAATGCTGCAGGGTGTTCCTGTTTGGGAGTAGGTCCTTGGCCAATCCATGCACCTGCTCCAACCTTAGAAGCATCGGTGAAATGGTAGATTGGGTGGTGTGACTTATAGTCAATAGGACGGAGGGTGGTGATGTTTTTGGCTAAGTGTTTAATCTGTTGAAACGCCTCTTCATGCAGGGGTCTCCATTGGAAATCTTTTTGGGCTATTAGATCCGAGAGAGGGGCACAAGCGGTAGCGAGGTGTGGTAGGAATTGAGCATGGTAAATGACTACACCAATAAAGGTTTGTAATTCATTTTTCGATTTGGGGGTGTGCCAGTCCTGGATTCCTCGTATTTTTTCAGGATCTGCATGGATTCCTTCATCATCTATAACATGTCCTAAAAGGGGTAGTTTATTGGCGAAAAATCTGCACTTGGATGGGGAAGCTCTGATGTTATGGTCCTGTAGTCTTTTACAAACCTGGCGGCTATCACGGATATGAGCTTCAAAAGTGTCTGAGAAGATTGTGATATCGTCTAGGTATGCCGAAACTGTTTTTCCAATTAGTCAATCAAGGACATATTCGATAACTCGCATAGCTGTAGATAGTGCGTTGCAGTCTCCTTGCAGCATTACCTTGCATGCAAAGGTTCCGAAGGGTGTCTTGATTGTGTTGAGAGTTTCATCTTTAGGGGCTACTCAAATTTGGAAATACCAGTTGGACAGGTCAATGGTAGATCGGTATTTGGCTCTGGCAACAGTTCTGAGGATCATAGATTGATTGGGAATAGTGCTATCGTTCTTGATAGTGATATCGTTCCTGGGGATCAGGTCTGCTAGAAGTCTGATTTCGCCATTGGGTTTGAGCTTTGGGAACATGTTGACAGGGTTGTTGGCTTCGCATGGGTAGATTATGTTTGTATTCTTCCAGTCCTCGATAATTTCTCTGTATGCTAGTAGGATTTTGTCAGGGACAGTGAATATTTTCGGACTAAGTGCCGAAGTGAAATCAATTAGATTGATGTGGTGGTTAATATCTTGAAGGGGCGGTAGTTCAGTAATCTTCTTGTGTGGGAACACTTCAGGGAATTCGGAAATGAAGTCAGGGGTATCGGTATCGGCCATAGCAGCGAATTTAGCATTGTTTGCGTTCTTGCAGGTGACGGTGACTCCTTTGTCAGGGAAGGTGATAATAGCATTTCCGCAATTGATTACTGTATTATGGGCGGTCAGGTTTAGCATACGTAAAAAGATGTCATAGTTGTCTAGAGAGCAGACTAAGGCACCGGTGATGTCGCCCTTTTCGTCTTCTACTTGGATCCAGGGTTGGGCTTTATAATTGATGGTTGAGCGAGATCCTTTAACCGCCATTTTCAAACAGATAGGGGTATCGAGGTCTTTGGTAGGGATTTGGAAGGTGGAGACGAATTTTCCAGAGATTAGGTTTTTCTCCCATGGTTCCTGTATCGAATAAGGCCTTCGCTTTGTGGCCATTGACTGTAATGTAGGCTTCAAGGGCTCTGTTGGCGGTTCCAGACGGGCCTACATGGTTGGAAGTATTTGTGACTGTAAGGGTGTTCTGTTCTTCCTCTTGAGTGTGGTAGGACCGGCGGGGTTTTCCTCTTCTCTCTGTTCCTCCTCTCTTCCATTTCCTCTCTGGTTATATCCTCGATTGTTGTGCTGATTTCCTTTCTTCTCATAGGAATCGTTTGAGTAGTGTCCTAGTTTCCGCAATAGTAGCATCGGTCTTCTCGTTTCTTCTATCTTTTTCCTGAGGGGATAGCTTGATATGCTGGGAGGTATTGTTTGAGAAGCGTTCGGGAGGTCCTTGGGTGTTCTTTCTAGGTTATTTAACTTTGGGTTGGGAGACTGCATTGGATGTAGCATTGGTATGCTGATTTCGGTTACCATACAGTCCTGTAGAGTGAGCGAGAGAGTCTCTTTTCTCAGCGATTTCAACTAGCTGGTCAAAAGAGGTATCTGAGGTGATATGGGGTTTGACATCTCGCTTGAGTTTGATGTCCATGGCGTCTAGGAGTCTTTGGTTTGCCGAGTAGTCTGAAATGGTTCCTGGTGGTAGGCTGTCTCTGAGGGTTTCAAGGGAGATGACTGTATGCGTTATCTGTGCTGTTTTTCTATTAGTAGACTGCTTGACTGCAAGCCATTGTTCATAGATTGTATTAGTGGATGTAGAAGGTAGAAAATATCCTTCGAATTTTCTCTTGAGTCCTTCCACAGTTTTCGTTCCTTGGCTGTGGTCATACTTGGTGAATTTCTCGAGAGCCTTATCTCTGCAGTAGGCTCTATAGTACTGCAAGGCTTCAGGGTCTGTGTTTTGGATTCCGTAGCTGGATATGTAGCGGCGGACTGTATTGAACCATGAATTAATTCTCAATGGGTCTCGGTCTTTTCCTTCTCCTGTATAGAAGAATGGTGCTGGCCATTTGGGGCGGCTACTGCCTTCTGGTTGGAGAGACATAGCGGCGGGTCTGGGGCTGGGTGGTGGTGAAGGACTTGGGGGTGGAGGCGGCTCTTGGTCAGGACTTGATGGTCTTGTAGATGGCTGGCTGAGTGGCGCTTGTCTTGTTGGGTCAGGATCTTGGTCTGGGTCAGGCTTGGGTGTTCCTTCCTGATGTAGTTGTTCTTGGTCAGGGGTTTCGTCAGGTTCCTGGTTCACTTGGTCTTCTTAGTTTTCGCTGTCTTCTGGGTTGTTTTCTGGGACGTCGTCTTCGCTGCTTGATTCTTCTTCTGACGATTCTTGGTCTTGACTTTGGGGCGGGTCAGGTTCTGGCGCAGGTGGTGGAGCTGTTTTCATTGCTGGAGCGGCAGGCTTTGGCTTGGCTGAGGATCCTGATTGCGCTGTAGCAGCCTTGGTGAAGCGTCCTTTAGGGTCTCTTGGAAGCGAAATGGTTGCTATCTGGGGTACACAGTTCTCGCCAGGAGTCTGCTCTAGTCCTTTCAAGGGACAAGGAGGTGTACCGGTACTGCAGGGTCAAGGGAGGCAAAGGGTGATCAGTCCTATGCCGAGATCAAAGAGTGTACTTAAGTCTGGGTCAAAAAATGTAAACTGCTCCTAGGTATCGCGAGATTCCCAGAGCGAGATCTGGCGGTACTGAAGGACAGGAGTGGAAGCGTCGAGTGGAATCTCTGTAAGAGATATAGGACAGATGAGGGACTAATA
Organism: Tuber borchii; assembly: GCA_003070745.1. NCBI lineage: Eukaryota > Fungi > Ascomycota > Pezizomycetes > Pezizales > Tuberaceae > Tuber > Tuber borchii. The sequence goes on from NESQ01000106.1 coordinate 150,587, forward strand.
GAGTGACCGTTCAACTTGTAGTATATTAAAGAAGAGTGTTCCTGTGAGGCTTGAGAGTTCGAATCCTTAGGGGATCTTGAGCTCTTTAAATACAAATAAAATATAACCAAGTATCCTTTCCAAAGAGCAAATATCAAAATGCAAAGCTACATGAGTAGCGAAACTTCTAAGTCCTAAACAAGGTCATAGAAGCGACAGGATATAACTAACAAAACAAGTAATGAAATAAAACAAACAAGGGATCGCTACTGATGTATTAATCCAGTAATACATAGTAGGAAAGTGTAGAGTATCCTAATTGGGTACAAAACCAAAGGGTGCAAATAAGCGAGTAAAGGAAGGTACTACCTAATAGGAAACTATAAGAATAAGGTAAGTACAAGGATGAAATATGCATTACTAGGGAACCCTAAATAGGCAATATCCAACGTCAGTATAATGAGTAGCAGAGATAATAGTAGATTCCGTTACAGACATGCTTATAAGAAAGAGGGCGGAGGATACCCCAACCCCGGTTCTAAATGCCCTTTCACAGGGGGTTCTAAATGGCCCTTCGCAGGGGCTTGCATCACAGGAGCAGGCAGCACAATTACATTCCGGCCATCTCAGAGACGATTCATCACAATTCTCACCCTATATTCCTGATACGCCTGAGGAGGAAGAAATTATGCCGTCCCATTCACGACGTAGTATACCTGATCCAGACTTTCGAGAGTCTAATATCGCGACCCCTATCACACTATCGGCAAAACGCAATACATTGCAGGGTGAGGCAAGGATCATCTTTGAGAACGCTGCAAATATGGTCCGGTATCATATGTGGTTTGTTAATCCCTTTGTAAAGCCTTCTGAAAACGATACGCTTCCGGAAGGTTATTGGGTAAAGGCAGCCAGAAAGTTTGGTGGGGGAAATAGTGTAATGGAAAGGCGGGCAATGACTTTTGTAAGTCCTTTAATTGAAGAAGAACGTCCTATTGGAGACCGATCACAGGTAAATTGATATATTTAGTTGAAATCGAGGCAGTCTAGCGCCAGGTCACATCTAGTTTCAGAGAGCAAGAACATGATTGAGGACCTGTATGACTTCTCGCAAAACCCACCAACCGAAATAAAGGCGCGAGTTGCCTATTTGCTCGAAAATGATCGGTTTATATGCCACCCAAGGAAACAACAAGTTAGTAAACTCAGATCGTCCCCGGTGAGACGAGATAATGCTTACCCAGACAGGACTGTGGTTGGCGCTTTTCTGCGCCAGAGATAGCAAAACTCTTGCTTCACAAGTGGTACTGGGGTTCGAGAATGCGAGAGAGGACCGATAAATTATTTCTTAATCGTACTAATGACGTCCTGATATGCCTTACCACGGCATGTCTGTATCATTCTCTGAAGGCTTGGAGTTCTGGATCATTTGTTCAACCTCCAGATTTTTGAGCTCTGACAGCGCAAAGTTAGTATTGACTCGTTTAAAGGTTCAAATCCGCCGTTGTAAAGCCTATCGTACTCACTAGAAAATTCAGACATCTATCTTCGACAGCGTGCTAGCTGGCAAAGACTGCCGCCAGGTAAGCGAGATAAACTCATTGAAGATACAAAAAAATGTATTAAGAAAATGCTGCGGGAGCGCGGATTGATACCGGATCAGGAGTCTCTGCCCCACTGGAGGACAAAGAAGCCGCAGGATATTTGGATTTGCAGATTTCAGGCGATGAGGAAAGCGAGGGGGAGGACAATCATTCAGATCCCGAAGCGGGTGAGGCAGTTGAGGCTCCCGAAGATGAGTTGAATGGGGACGCGTAACCTCCTATTTGGAACAAATGTAGATTTAAATAAAATAAACAAATAAAAAAGCTTATTATTATTATTATTATTATTATTATTATTATTATTTTGAATATGCCACATAGAGTTAGACTTCAACCCAGTTTGTGAAAAAGACATCAGGGGAAAGTCGCTTGGGGCCGAAGGAAAGTCCCAAAGAGCCATGAAGAAGGCAGGAAGGCGAGAACAGTGAAGGAATAAGCCAGCGCAAGGCCACGCATCATTAAATAATGGACGGTCCTCGTCGCGAAAGCGACGAATAGCCTCCGCTTAGATATTGTATACACAGAGAAATTATTGAGGCGGGATTAGGTCATGGGGCAATGGCAAGGAGGAAGGGGAGAAATAAGTGAGAATTAGGAAAGCAGAAGAACTACGGGGAACAATACATTGCGGACGTTTGGAGTCGCGAAGAGTTTGTCCATAGGAAATTCAGAACAGAATGTTTGGATCAACAAGGGAACAATGCGTGGTGCGAGAGGTAATGCCGGATAAACTATAGGGGAAAGGTCAAAGCTGGAATGGACCAGACAACGGCGTGTTTGGCCTGTTGGGAAGCATGTTTGAGTCGTAAGGCAGAAATCCTCAACCGAACAATTCCTGGCGCGAGAGGTAATGCCGGATGAAATACAGGGGAAAGGGTCAAAGCTGGAATGGACCATACAATGCCGTGTTTGGGCTGTGGGGAAACATGATTGAGTCGTGGGGCAGAAATCCATAATGGAACAATTCCTGGCGCGATAGGTCATGCCGGATAAACTAAAGTAGAAGAGTCAAGCCCGGATGGATGTGCAACGGCTCGAAGAGGAAGATGTGCATCCAGAAAACGTTGCATGACAACGAAATTACCGACGCTAAAAAAAATGCACTGTAACCCTGGATTTATTCCGGAGTTATGGGGCATGGACGAGAGATACAACAACTTGAGTTTTATAATTTGGCCCCCCATACCCCCTATCCCTTATGAGGTATGGGGGTCAAATGTGAACTTTTGCTGATGACTTTCGCACATGACTCATAGTTATGAGTCATGGGTTTTACGCATGTGACGCAAGTTGCGCACATGATATATTTATTATGTTTTGATTGGTTATTGCGCAGTGACTCACAGGAGTTAGTTGATGTATTTCACAGTACAACTCACTACGAGTCATAAGTGCGCGTGATGCGAAGGATGAGTCATGGGTTGTGGGAAGAACAGGTAAAAAAAGAGGAGGCTTACAGCCTCTTGGTTGAGACACGAACCATCTCCTCTACACCTCCGGCTATTGAAATCTCAACACCACGAGAAATTATCGTCAGATCAATCCATTCTCAAACGCACTCTCAGTGAGCTGCACCCCCCCCCTATGATGGATTCGGACTTGGGCACCTGTTTCCTAGGGACCAGTCCCATCCGCCTCTTTGCATTTGTTTCGCGTTCTCGCTTAGCATTGGCACAGTCGGCAACACCCTCGCATCCATGTTACAGATGGCTGGGATCACAGTTCGCAGTAAGAGAAAACTTTTCATCAGGCTACGGTCGATTTCTCTACTCTCTTCGATTATGTTTCGCTCGAGGCTGCCTAGTCAGACACGCACACGTTTCCGATAGTTCCTACGATACTTGGGTCTACCCCTCCTCTCCTCCGCTCGGTTCCGTCCCGTGGCTCAGTTACAGCCAAACATCCTCTCATTACCTGGCATTCTTAATGCCAACGGTCACCACCCATCCCCGGCGGCGGGCTCGGCCGCACCCCTCGGTTACGCTCAGTCATGGTATTGCACTGCCTCCTTGGACGATGTCAACGCCTTGGGTTACGGAGTAATGTGATGGATTTGCTTGGTTTTAGCTTTTACTGTCCCCCCTTTCTGTGTTCTGTAGATTAGGCTAAAATTTCACGGTCGGGTTTCTGTTAGATCACTCGGGATATAAACAGAGTTTCTTTTGTTACTTTGTTTTAAGGGAGAGGAGTTTTCGGGTCCGGTTTTCCTGTTGTCTCCTGCCTGTCGTGTTGGTGATTTATTTCTGTTGTCTACTTAGCCGATAGGGGTTTTTTGTCTTTACGGTGGGATTCTGCGGTTGGTTCCATACCAGAGGGACTTGAGATGATGGTTTTTTCCGGTGGTCCAAGGTGGATTTCTTTGGGGTTTTTTCCTTCCCATAGCTTCTTGCTCCACGTAGCCTTTTGTACCCCGTAGTTGTTAATCAAAAGCGCATGATATAAAAAAAAAAAAACTGAAAAAAAAAGCCTCTTGGTTGAGAGGTCACGAACCATCTTCCTTACACCTCCGGCGATTGAAATCTCAATACCACGAGAAATCATCGTCAACATCCACCTCCCGCACTCCCAGTGAGCTGCACTTCCCTATGATAGATTCGGACTTGAGCACCCGTTTCTTAGGGCCTGTCCAGACACCCTCTCAGTTTTTGTTTTGCGTTTTCTCCTAGCTTCCTCAGAGTCGCCTCACCGCCTCGCTTAGCCTCTACACGGTCGGCAACCCCTCGTCATACCTGTGTTTCGTCGTTTAGCTTCGGGCGATCTGTGAAGTAGTGGCACTGGTGGCCTTGCTTTCTGGTATTGCACTGCCTCTTGAACGCTTCGGTCGGTACGGTCGCATCGCGAAAAATCGTCACCCCTTAGTGGTACTCGTCTCCCGCGTCACTGTCCTGAGTTTACCCCTCCGCTCCTTTGGGATCGGCAAACGCTCTTGTTAGCGGATGGGCTTTCTCTCGGTTTGATTTCCTACGGGTATTGGTATTTTTGGTTTTTCTCACTGTCGGGTTGTTTTCTTGGATTTTTGGTAGATGTTCTGTTTGGTGCTTGTGGTTCTCCATATATATACTTGGTTGCTGTATTCAGCGCCCTGGCGCTTGGTGCGGGTTTTAGACCAGGGGTCTCCGCCCCACAGTTTCCACCGCCTCGACGAAGGGCTGGACTGTAGTTGGAGGTTTGTTGCGGCCGTATCCACTAAGGATGTATGCTATTTTTGTACCTTAAACAAAATTTAAAATATAATAAAAAAAAAAAAAAAAAAAAAAAAAAGCCTCTTGGTTGAGACATGAACCATCTTCCTTACATCTCCGGTGATTGAAATCTCAACACCATGAGAAATCATTGTCAGATCCATCCTTTCTCCAACGCAGTCTCAGTGAGCTGCACCCCCCCTCTATGATGGACTCAGACTTGGGCACCCGTCTCCTAGGGCCAGTCCCATCCTCCTCTTCACTTTTGTTTTGCTTTCTTGCTTAACATTTGCATGGTCAGCAACACCCTCGCATCCATGTTACAGACGGCTGGGATCACGGTTCGCAGTAAGAGAAAACCTTTCACCAGGCTATGGTCGATTTCTCTGCTCTCTTCGATTATGTTTCGCTCGAGGGTGCCTAGTCAGACACGCACACGTTTCCGATAGTTCCTATGATACTTGGGTCTACCCCTCCTCTCCACCACTCGGTTCGTCCCGTGGCTCAGTTTCAGCCAAACTTCCTCTAATTAGCTGGCATTCTTACTGCCAACGGTACCACCCATTCCTGGGGGCGAGCTCGGTCGCACCGCTCGGTTACACTCGGTCATGGTATTGCACTGCCTCCTTGGACGATGTCAACGCCTTGGGCTACGGAGTAATGCGATGGATTTGCTTGGTTTTAGCGTTCACTGTCCCCCCGTTCTGTGTTCTGTAGTCTTAGGCTAAAATTTCACGGTCGAGTTTCTGTTAGAGCACTCGGGATATAAACGGAATTTCTTTCGTACTTTGTTTTAAGAGGGAGGGGTTTTCGGGTCCGGTTTTCCTGTTGTCTCCTGCCTGTCGTGTCAGTAATTTATTTCTTTTGTCTACTTAGCCGATAGGGGTTTTTTGTGTTTACGGTGGGATTCTGCGGTTGGTTCCATACCAGAGGGACTTGGGATGATGGTTTTTCCCGTGGTCCGAGGTGGATTTCTTGGGGTTTTTTCCTTACCATAGCTTACCGCTGCACGTAGCCTTTTGTACCCCGTGGTTGATAATCAAAAGCGCATGATATAAAAAAAAAAAAAAAAAAAAAAGCCTCTTGGTTGAGAGTTCTTCACGTAACAATCTAAGTTATTTTCCTACAATATACTTTTATTCTTACACTTACACTACCGGGCTAAGGACATAGTGTCCCTCATGAGCTTAGCGATATATTGTACGAGACAGGAGTCTGTATACTCAGCTGTCATTATTCGTACGCACTCAGGAAAGTGTGATCGCTATCGAGGATAGAGGTTACCTGCTGCAAGTATCGCCTGAGGGAAAGAGGATTGTAACAAGTATTAAGGAATCCTGAATGCACAAGTGGGTATCTTTCTAGATGGAAATCATATAAAATGAACTTACTCCAGGCAATCCTCCAGCTCAAGTTCATAATCCCTTAGAAGGAACTAGTCGCACTGAAGGCTCTCAATGATTAGAAAGTATTGAGGGAACATTTATTGATTAGTTGGTCAAATCGCTCCACTTATTAAAACTCTTTATTATTTGCTGACTTCTTTATCCATTTGTAAAATAGATTTTAGATAATAGAAATTTCATATTGATTAGAGAGTGTAATAGAAAAGATATAGTGGATATTCGTCAAGAATTGAGAACAGACTCTTTGGATATTGGAGATACTTCTGCCAGACAGTTACTGTATCAGGAAAGGCAGATGAGCAAACAAGACCCCAAGTTTTTGCCTATCCAGATTGATTGCAGACATTGACCAACCATGGACTCTTAACAATCTTTGACTCTACCTATAAATTTAACATCTATGGCTATAATTTATTTACATTTATGTGCTGTAATGAGATCACCATATGAGTACCAAGAGCAAATTGCTTAGTTGGGAAGGAGAACTCTGATATTCTAGTAACTGCATTACACAAAGTTTATAAGTAGTTAGGAGTTCAATAGAAGATGGAATATCCTTTAACTAGCAATAGTGCAATTCGAAGAGCAGCTGTTAGGAAGACTTTTGGAAGAGAAGAACATGTTAGACAATATCTTCTTTGCACATTGTACTCAGAGAGAATACTACGTCGACAATTTAGAAGTCAAGAAAGGCAAGTGGCCCGTGAGCATGTGAGATGCACTATGAGTGTTTAGCTAAATTAAACAGTCTGTGCAATTTGGCAATTATTGTAGTTTCTACTGAGTGTGACAAGCAGTATATACAACAAGATTTGTTGGAGACAAGCAAGAGTAGGGCCATATTCGTAAGACAACATAATCAACTACTTCTTCAGGCTACCTCTTCGAATGCATGTCAAGCATGGCATGAAGGCTTAAAACTTGGATATAGTCTCAGGAAATGTGATAGTGGTACTCATAAAATTTATGGATATCTGTGTACTGTTCATAACTATTTGTATGATATTGATCATAAGATATTGGCTGACCAAATGGATGAATGGCCATGCCATACAACTTTGACAAAAACCTCTCCTTTACTAAAACGATTTCCTTTTGCATTGCGGAAAACTATCCCATTGGAAGACAAAAAGGTGCCAACCTGGTTAGAATAGGATATGCTATTATCTGTCTGGAAATACAATAACAGGTGATTCATCTGTTACTGTCTCTTTTCTGGACGCTATTAACTTTTCTCCCAGGATGTATTTCATATGGATCAGGCAGAACCATGAGCGAGAAACAATTTAGGGCATGAAACTTTTGAGAGAAGTACTCTTACTGCAGAGATGTAGAAGATTTATGAAAAAAGACTAAATGGCAGTTGCTTTGAAACGTATGAAAAACAGCTAGGAGAGGGAATTCCAGTATCAGCATCTATTGCCCATCCTTCTGAAAATAAAACCCTTCATATATTACACCTTGGACAGATGAATGAACAAAATAAATCTATCTTTTATCAATTAGAAGAACAGAATCCTGAATGTCTCTCTGAATTTGTTGACGCTATTAACAATTTAATTACAACAATCATCTCCCTTCCCTTAACTGCCTATCCTCTTTCCAGCCAACTAGCCTCTGTATTACCCCCTCCACCAAGTCCTACTCCATTCCACTTCCTGGTGGTACAATCCCACTTTGCTTTATCACAGCCAACCTCTCACCAAGTGGCAAGAGCCTGAGGGTCCTGCCTAGTATATCTTCTGATTTTTTCTTGTTCAGGTTGGTACCGATTTTGCCTAATAAATCCTACCATTAGCCTCCACATACTAATAGTCTTATAGAATTTACCATTATGGTTCCTGACATACCTTTGCCAAGTCAGAACACAGCTGATAGGAACCATCGAACCAACAAGACACACTCTCACATGCGACACCAGGCACTGTCCATTCATGAATACCCTAGTACTCATATCATCAGATGTTAGTATCTTACTTTGATGCAGTTCATAACACCAGTAATAGAGTCACCAGTGCCGGAAACACAGAGCCAAGCAACCGGAGACTCAGAATAGAATATCTGAGAAGTGTCACCCAGGGCAGGCTGGGACTGGGAGGTATCTGGTGGAAACATTGTTAGTGGGGAACTGGTTTGGTCGAAGGGGTATCTCTTACCTTTGGTTTGGTGGTAGGAAAGATATGCTGAAGTGGTAAAAAGGGGGCAAGGGAATTTAGTGCTGTGGGAGCGGGGTGGAAGCGGGCAAAAGGATGACTACGCTAGATGCTTTGTCTTCCCTCTTAATTTCCTTCACGCTGCACGGGCACCGATTGGTAATATGAGACGCCGCTGCTATAGTCTACTCCGAAAATTGAGAAAGAATTCCCAAATGTCATTATTAATTTTCCGAAAAGCAGTTTTTGTTTACGGGCTGGACGGTGCCAAAGTTATCTGGACAACAAGGACAGGGCTAGCCCGATAAGGCATATCTTATTACTAAAAAGAGACAGGCTTAAAAAATAAAAATAAAAAAATGAAAAGAGAATAGAAAAATAATTCTCTTAATTTGCAATTCTAAAAACCTGGGTCTCCTGCTCGCAGTCCTGAAGAATAATAGAACTATTGATAGTCCTATCAAAATTAGCTGTAATTGACTGGTTTGATCAAGTTATAAAAAGATAGTAAAGGATGAAAACTGAAAGGATAGTTTCTTTCAGCTGAAGAAAAATCCCACTGTGCTTCTTCTCTCTAGGAGGTGTTTTCACCTCTCTTAAATAACAGGAAAACACTTTGTAGACCACCCAGCTCTCAATTACACAATCATATACTCAATCCTCACAGAAATATACAAAAAACTTGTGAAAACTATTGACTTAAACTATACCAAATTTCCACGGCCTAGATAATAGCTAATGCGATACTGCACTTGAGTAAAAGAGTTGTGTTTATTTGTATATCTGCTTTTATTTAGTGATATTTAGTGTATCATGCACACGAGAATAGCTCACTAGTATAATTAGTAGAGACTGCGCAACCGTAATGGAGGAGCGTACGTCCAACCTCAACTCACAGTAGTAGGAGCAACTAGAGGTACCTATATTGACTACTTGGGATACCGGAAGAGCTCACGTTCCATGAAGCTGATTACTGATTGGAAAAGTGCGAATACTTTATTCCTTAACCGGTGCATATGCATATTCTGCATTATGTGTTATTATCTGGCTATTGGAACTGATCACTCGATAGTTCACGATAAAGACTATTCGTATGTTGGCATTGCGACTACATATATGAACTTAGTCTATTAGGACAAAGAGATCGAAGACTATCTACTGGTAGAGTGGGGACACCCTCAGATGAAATAGATATTGGGAGTTCTCTGAGTTTGAGTAAAGCAATTATTCAGGGTCAAACAGTGGTCGCACTTCCTTTGACGAAGCTGAAATGTTAGAAAGATACATGAATATTAGGAAACAGGAAGTAGTGAAAATTTAGCATAAGAGGTAAGGGTTATTCCCTGGAGTTTGAGAAAATCAAGCAACGGAGAAGAGACCTTAACAATATAACAAGTTATTAAGGTTAAAATTCGAGAACTTCTATTTTATTACTTTACCTTTACCGAACTATCATGCCTTGATGCCTTCCTGACTTTCCTCCAGGATCTCGGATATGATACGGCCTAGCTTTCTCTATTTCTTTGAGTTGGTTAACCTGTAACATAGTGTGTCTTGCGCGAACACAAAGAGAAAAGTGATTAATACTTATCAAATTGTGTACTGGAGAGGAGGGTCAAACAGGCCAGAAAAAAGAGAGTAGCTGGGTTGGGTGGGAACAGGTAGTTGAGGGATAGCCACCATTAGTGGAAATAGTATTGCCTTTGAGAATATCCAAAGGCTGGCTTGATGCAACAGGAAAAGGTTTTACGCATATTCAGAGAGGTCCTGAATACTCCTGATCCACCATGGGGGGTTTTGGTCCCCATGGTCCACATGGTCTACACCAATTCGCTTTGAACCACACCTTTGATAGTTTTACCAAAAATATGGACCAGGGTGAACCCGGGACCACCAGGATGTACTACAAGGACCAAAACCCCCTATAGTGGACCAGGAAGGCCGTAGACATTTTCCTGATATGGAGTAAGTAGCAGTATCTCGCACATGGCCATCAAGATGATGGACGTGCCGTATGCAGCTCAATCTGGTCATCTGCAATGGCCGTCTCTTGGAAAAATAGCTATATTTGAAAGCTAGATTTCTTCTCCCCCTTTTGTCTCAACTCCGGTTTTTGAAGAGAGAATAAAATCTGCATATTCATCAACAATTACTCGGTTCAACTGCTCAATTACATGATATTATAATAATATTATTATAATGTCTCCCTGTGTCTACCAGCTAGCGTTGTGAATTAATCAGCATCATCAATCCTTGTCTCATTGCTCACTACTCCAAATTCTCTACTTATTTGGCTATACCCTGGTAGGTGTACTGTAATGTTCTTAGAAAAATGGTAGCATTCCAAAGCTGTTTGAATATATGCAAAATGATTTTTACACTGTAACAGCAAAAATTAAATAGCAAGGGCGAAACTAAACCCAAGGTGAAGAGCAATAGGAATACAAACTACCTTGATCGCCAGAGTAAAACTTTAGAGCAGAGAAGTTCTCTATTTCTCATTCACATGCTCTCTCCCAAATACGCTCACTCCAATAACTAACGGTAAACATTAGAGTATAGATAGGGAATACCAGAGTCGACCTCTTATTATTCCAGCAATCATGACACCTATCCTTCACTTCAATATATACCCTCTTTCCTTACTGGGACTCCCGTGCTAACAAGAAAAAAGACAGGAATAAAGAATCTCACGGCAGTAAGAGTCCCATCAATCATAGCCTTCATAAACCCCATTCTTTCATCTTCCTTCGGACTCTTCTGGACATCTGACTCTTTGACTCATCTGGGCTTCTGGCGCTGAATCAATCCGAAAGCGTATCATCAAGCCCTTTATCTAGGCAATTAACCGACTATGATCAGAGAATGCTGAGCTAGATGAAAGACTGCCAACAACAAGTATGTTTTCCCATTCCGACGCTTTCAGCAAAATCTCCCAGTAATCATACGAAAAATAAATACACTGCAGATCACTAAACTCATCATTCATGGATAATACTATCTTATCTATACCTTCATCCACTGGAAATCTAACCTAATTTGCTCTACAGTCTACCATATCTATAACCTGCTCCATGGTATCGCGAGATTTCCAGATGGAGATCTGGCGATACTGAAGGACAGGAGTGGAAGCGTCGAGTGGAATCTCCGTAAGATATATAATAAAGATAAGGGACTAATAGAGTGACCGGTCAACTTGTAGTATATTAAAGAAGAGCGTTCCTGTGAGGCTTGAGAGTTCGAATCCTTAGGGGATCTCGAGCTCTTTAAATACAAATAAAGCATAACCAAATATCCTATCCAAAGAGCAAAAATCAAAATACAAAGCTACATGAGTAGCGAAACTTCTAAGTCCTAAACAAGGTCATAGAAGCGACAGGATATAACTAACAAATCAAGTAATGGAATCAAACAATCAAAGGATCGCTACTGATGTACTAATCCAGTAATACATAGTAGGAAAGCAAGAGTATCTTAATTGGATACAAAGCAAAACATACAAATAAGTGAGTAAAGGAAAGTACTACCCAATAGGAAACTATAACAATAAGAAAGGTACAAGGATGGAATATGCGTTACTAGGGAATCCTAAATAGGCAATATCCAACCTCAGTATAGTGAGTAGCCGAGATAATAGTAGATTCCGTTACATTCCCTCTAACAGAAATAAAGGTACATGATTCCGTTAAGTTTCCATCTCAGTTTCTTCAAGGGAGGGGAGAGAGTAACAGAGTTCAGTCTCGGAGTAGTCAGAGTCCTGGATGGGTGCCCAGAATCCGTCAGGGTCAAGCTCTGGTGATCGAGGGAGATATTCGGGTTCTTGGACTGTCCATGCTGCCCAACATTCGTTATGAGTCTAAGGGAGGTGGAAGGGGATAGTTTTGTTATAGGTATCAAACCAGTAGGTTCTGAGAGCAGTACTGGCTCCTTCAAGGACGTCAAGGGGTTCCCATGTTGCTTCAATTTCGTCATAGCCTTTCCAGTCGATTAGGAATTGGCGTTTCCTTCGATAGATTCGATCCTTCATAACTTTTTCAACTTTCCATTCTTGTTGTCCAGATGCATCGATCGTAACTGGTTCCTTAGAGGCGGGGTCTGGGAGGCCTGGGAAGGCTTTATGGTTTGGTCTGAGGTAGATTCGAAGATGGCTGCGATGAATCCATGGGTGGATTCCTTGCATGATGGAAGGGAGGTTGAGTTTGTAGTCATTATGTTTGTCAGGGCCGTCGACGACTGAGAAAGCTCCAAGCCATGGTCCAATAAGCTTGTGGTTCCGTCCTATCTTGTGTACATAGGGTTCAGATCTGAGGGTGACTTCAGTCATTCCAGGCGTAATTGGGGGTCCTTCTTAGCGTCTCTTTTGGCTAGTGGTAGTCTGGCGTGTTCTGGCCTTTTGGAGGGTGGTTCTTATAAGCTGCTGGTTCTTCATAATCTGAGATGCAATATCATCAGCAGAAGGAACGGCAGTAGGTATGACTTGAATGCTAGGGAGGAGGTTTATGATGCGTCCAAAGGTAATCTCAAAGGGTGAGAGATCAGTGCTGTCACTAGGAGCAGCATTGATGGCGGTTTGAACATGGGGAAGGTGGCGAGTCCATTTCTTGCCTTTAGGGTGAACGAAATTTTGAAGGCATTGGCAGATGGTTCTGATTCTCCGTTCAGTTTGGCCATTTGTCTGGTGATGCTAAGCGGTAGCTATGTTGAGAGCAATCTTGATATTGGCCATAAACTGTATCCAGAAACAAGGGGTGAATTTGGGGTCTCTATCAGAGACGATAGAGGTAGTGAAACCATGGGTAGAGAAGGTTCTCTCAATAAGGAGGTTTGCAGTTTCGACTGCAGTGATGTTTTAGGATACTTGGCTGAGGTAGGTAAATCCGGAGACACAATCCAACACAACTAAGATTAGATCCGTCTTGTTGTCACTTGGAAAAGGTCCTTCAAAGTCAATTGAAATCAAAGAGAAAGGTTCTCTGGCGACAGGGAGAGGGGTGACAACTCCGTCAGGGCGGGTTGTAGGTTGTTTGTTCATTTGGCAAAGGTGGCATCTGCGAATATAGTCTTTGAAATCGTTCCTCATAGTCATCCAGTTGAAGTGTCTGGAGGCGTATTTGAAACATTTCTGGGCTCCCATGTGTGCCATTTGCTCATGGGTAATTCTGATGATTTCGCTCCTAATGTTCTGTCCTTCATAAGTGGCTTCATAGAGGACATATGGACAGTCTCGACTGTCATCCTCCCCTCATTTAACAAGAAGTGAATCGTAGAGAATCCAACTTGAATGGTTAGTATTCTTGCTGACGATATTAAAAAGAGGATCGGTAGCGGTAGCTTTTCGAAGGCTGTAATCCCATTTGCCTTTGAGGTGCTGGGTGAGCTGAAAGGCGCGAACATCAAGGGCCCTTGATGGTTCATCAGGGAAATGGTCATTGTAGTCAACAGGGGCGTCAGGGATTGGAAGGTCATCATCCTGTGCTGCATGATTCGAGGAGGGTCCATCATGGGTAGCGATTATAGTCTGGTATATTGGATGTCCTCTGTCATCTGTGAGAGCGGGAAGGAGAGCCCATTTGTCTTCTACTCTGCGCTTAGGGTGGTGAGGGGTGATGAAACAAGAGGTAGAGTAGAGGGGGCTAGGAGAAGGCGTGTGACGGGGTCTTGACGGATAGTAGTGGCGATCCTTTCCATCCATGTGTGCTTCGCATTCGTCCCATACACTGGCTGTCTAGTGCATAGATCGATATCTGGTAGACGTAAGAAATGGTTCCAACTCATCTCTGGGAGGAGTGGAAGTGGAAGGGGGTGGGCTGGCAGAATATCCTGAGCTGGCAAGGGCAATTGATTCCAATTTGGTAATGGAGTCATGAATTCTTCCAAAGCAGTTTGTGATGGCGTTGAGGCGTCGAGCTCGTTCCATATGATTCAAAGGGCTGTGAATCCTCTGTGCAAGTCCTGCAAGCTGTGCCTGATCTGCTTGTATGAGTATCGTGGTTTTGGAGGGGTCATGGGACTGGCCTTTGGTGGTGGCTTTGTTACTTTGCATCACCTCGATTCCTTGTGACAGGGTGGATTCCATCTGATCCAGTCCTTGTTCAAAAGGACCTGGGTGGTGATCGATGTTTTCTGCCTCTGTCGAATCTGGGATTTGAACATCTTCAGTTTTCCACATTGAGATGTGTTGAGGTATAGTGAAAGGGTTGAGTGGGGTAGGAGAGATAAAAGCTTGTTCGCTTTCAGGATCGAGGGTGTGTGCGCAATTAAGGTAGTGCTTGGTGCTACTGGTCATGGTGGAATAGGCTTCTTTTATAGAGTTTTTCTTAGTAGGGTCCACAAGGATCATTTCAGGACTTGCATGGCGCTCCTCATATATTCTAGAGAGGGCCTCTGCAAGGACATTGTCTTTTCCTGGTCTGTAGATAATATCGAAGTCATAAGATTGGAGGAACATTATCCATCTTGTCTGGCGGTAAGGGAGGTCTGTTTGAGCTAGGAAGTATGATAGCGCTTTGTTGTCCGTTACCACTGTCAATCTGGTACCAAAGAGCATGGGGTGGAATGATTGAACAGTATTGACAATTGCAAGGAGTTCGAATTCATGCACAGGATAGTGCAGCTGACTAGTGGCAAATTTTCGACTATGGAATACTGCAGGGTGTGCCTTTTCGGGAGTAGGTCCTTGACCAATCCATGCACCTGCTCTAACTTGAGAAGCATCGGTGAAGAGGTAGATTAGGTCGTATGACTTATAGTCAATAGGACGGAGGGTGGTGATATTTTTATCTAAGTGCTTAATCTGTTGAAACGCTTCTTCATGCAAGGGTCTCCATTCGAAATCTTTTTGGGTAATTAGATCCGAGAGAGGGGCGCTCGCGGTAGCGAGGTGTGGTAGGAATTGAGCATGGTATATGACCACACCAATAAATGTTTGTAATTCACTTTTTCAATTTGGGGGTATGCCAGTCTTGGATTCCTCGTATGTTTTGAGGATCTGCATGGATTCCTTGATCATTTATAATATGTCCCAATAGGGGTAGTTTATGAACGAAAAATCTGCACTTGGATGGGGAAGCTCTGATGTTATAGTCCTGTAGTCTTTTACAAACCTGGCGGATATCACGGATATGAGCTTCAAAAGTGTCTTAGAAAATTGTCATATCGTCTAGGTAAGCCTTAACTGTTTTTCCAATTAGTCCATGAAGGACATATTCGATAACTCACATAACTGTAGATGGTTCATTGCAGTCTCCTTGCAGCATTATTTTGCATGCAAAGGTTCCGAAGAGTGTCTTGATTGTGTTGAGGGTTTCATCTTTAGGGGCTACTCGAATTTGGAAATACCAGTTGGACAGGTCAATGGTAGATCTGTATTTCGCTCTGGCAACAGTTCTGAGAATTATGGATTGATTTGGAATAGTACTATGGTTTTTGATAATGATATCGTTCCTGGGAATCAGGTCTGCTAGGAGTCTGATTTCGCCATTGGGTTTGAGCTTTGGGAACATGTTGACAGGGTTGTTGGCTTCCCATGGGTAGATTACTTTTTTTATTCTTCCAGTCCTCGATAATTTCTCGGTATACTGGTAGGATTTTGTCAAGGACAGTGAACATTTTTGGAATAGGTGCCGAAGTGGAATCGATTAGATTGATGTGGTGGTTAATATATCGAAGGGGCGGTAGTTCAGTAATCTTCTTGGATGGAAACAATTCAGGGAATTCGGAAATGAAGTCAGGAGTATCGGTATTTGCCATAGCAGAGAATCTAGCATTGTTCGCTTTTTTGCAGGTGAGGGTGACTCCTTTGTCAGGGAAGGTGATAATAGCATTTCCGCAATCGATTACTGCATTATGGGCGGTCAGGTATGGCATTCCTAAAAAGATGTCATAGTTGTCTAGTGAGCAGACTAAGGCATCGGTGAAGTCGCCCTTTTCGTCTTCTACTTGGATCAAGGGTTGGGCCTTGTAATTGATGGCTGAGTGAGATCCTTTAACCGCCATTTTCAAACTGATAGGGGTATCGAGGTCTTTGGTAGGGATTTTGAGGGTGGAGATGAATTTTCCAGAGATTAGGTTATCTCCCCTGGTTCTAGTATCGAATAAGGCCTTCGCTTTGTGGCCATTCACTGTAATGTAGGTTTCAAGGGCTCTGTTGGCGGTTCCAGATGGGCCTACATGGTTTGAAGTATTTGTGACTGTAAGGGTGTCCTGTTCTTCCTCTTGAGTATGGTAGGACTGGCTGGGTTTTCCTCTTCTCTCTGTTCCTCCTCTTCTTCCATTTCCTCTCTGCTTATATCCTCGATTGTTGTGCTGATTTCCTTTCTTCTTATAGCAATCGTTTGAGTAGTGTCCTAGTTTTCCGCAATGGTAGCATCGGTCTTCTCGCCTTCCTCTCTCCTATTCCTGATGGGATAGCTTGGTGTGCTGGGAGGTGTTGTTTCAGAAGCATTGGCGAGATCCTTGGGTGTTGTTTCTGGGTTCTTTAGCTTTGGGCTGGGACACTGCATTGGATATAGCATTGGTGTGCAGATTCATGTTACCATAGAGTCCTGTAGAGTGAGCGATAGAGTGCCTTTTCTCAGCGATTTCAACTAGCTGGTCGAAAGAGGTATCTGAGTTGATATGGGGTTTGACATCTCGCATAAGTTTGATGTCCATGGCGTCTAGGAGTCTTTGTTTTGCTGAGTAGTCTGAAATCGTTCCTGGAGGTAGGCTGTCTCTGAGGGTTTCAAGAGAGATGACTGTATCCGTTATCTGTGCTGTTTTTCCATTAGTAGTCTGCTTGACTGCAAGCCATTGTTTATAGATTGTATCCGTGGATGTAGAAGGTAGAAAGTATACTTCAAATATGCTCTTGAGTCCTTCCACAGTTTTCGTTCCTTGGCTGTTATCATACTAGGTGAATTTCTCGAGAGCCTTATCTCTGCAGTAGGCTCCATAGTACTGCAAGGCTTCAGGGTCTGTGTCTTGGATTCCATAGCTGGATATGTAGCGGTGGACTGTATTGAACCATGAATTAATTCTCAATGGGTCTCGGTCTTTGCCTTCTCCTGTATAGAAGAATAGTGCTGGCCATTTGGGACGGCTACTGCCTTCTGGTTGGAGAGACATAGCGGCAGGTCTGGGGCTTGGTGGTGGTGAAGGACATGGAGGTAGAGGTGGCTCTTGGTCAGGGCTTGATGGTCTTGTAGATGGCTGGCTAGGTGGCGCATGTCTTGCTAGGTCAGGATCTTGGTCTGAGTCAGGCTTGGGTGTTCCTTCCTGATGTAGTTGTTCTTGGTCAGGGGTTTCGTCAGGTTTCTGGTCCACTTGGTCTTCTTTGTTTTCGCTGTCTTCTGGGTTGTGTTCTGGGGCGCTGTCTTCACTGCTTGATACTTCTTCTGACTATTCTTGGTCTTGGCTTTGGGGCGGGTCAGGTTCTGGCGCAGGTGGTGGAGCTGTTGTCTTTGCTGGAGCGGCAGGCTTTGGCTTAGCTGAGGATCCTGATTGCGCTGCAGGAGCTTTAGTGAAGCGTCCTTTGGAGTCTCTTGGAAACGAAATGGTTGCTATCTGGGGTGAGCAGTTCTCACCAGGAGTCTGCTCTAGGCCTTTCAAGGGACAAGGAGGTGTACGGGTACTGCAGGGTTAAGGGAGGGGAAGGGTGATCAGTGCTATGCCGAGATCAAAGGGTGCACTTAAGTCTAGGTCAAAAAATGTAATCTGCTCCTAGGTATCGCACGATTCCAAGAGGGAGATCCGGCGATACTGAAGGACAGGAGTGGAAGCCTCGAGTGGAATCTCCGTAACAGATGTAATAAAGATGAGAGACTAATAGAGTAACCGTTCAACTTGTAGTATATTAAAGAAGAGCGTTCCTGTGAGGCTTGAGAGTTCGAATCCTTAGGGGATCTCGAGCTCTTTAAATACAAATAAAGCATAACCAAATATCCTATCCAAAGAGCAAATATCAAAATGCAAAGCTACATGAGTAGCGAAACTTCTAAGTCCTAAACAAGGTCATAGAAGCGACAGGATATAACTAACAAAACAAGTAATAGAATCAAACAATCAAAGGATCGCTACTAATATACTAATCCAGTAATACATAGTAGGAAAGCAAGAGTATCCTAATTGGATACAAAGCAAAATATACAAATAAGTGAGTTAAGGAAAGTACTACCCAATAGGAAACTATAACAATAAGGAAGGTACAAGGATGGAATATGCGTTACTAGGGAATCCTCAATAGGCAATATCCAACCGCATTATAGTGAGTAGCAGAGCTAATAGTAGATTCCGTTACAACATCACAGCCCCAATTCCAAAAGAAATCACAACTACAAAAGAGAACCGCGATTCATGCTGCTTCCACTTCTCTCCAGTATGCTGGTATGTGGGATTGAGGAGGGATGCCATGGGTTCTTTGGTCCATATATAGTCAAACTAGATCGGGGCATTACCAGTACAGGGGTTGAGAGAGCAAGTATTATTATTCAGAGAGAGTTTCATTTAGTAATCGGAAAGGAGTTCTATTATTATTAGGTATCATATACTCTTTCGCCATGTGGTCCAGGGTGTTCTCTCATATTGATCTTCCAATGTACACTATTGCGGTTGTGGATATTCAGCAGTCTGAATGTAGTTTCTACCAGGAGATAATGGTTATTTCCCTGGAACCCGCTACAATATACTTTTTGTAGTTTCTCTGCTATTACTTTTCATGTGATCAATGAGTGAGATTAATAAGCGACATGAACAACCTGTTTTTCAGAACCTTATCCTCTATCTACTAGGGCCTATAGAGGATTGCTAAACGAGAAAGAAAACACACTAGCAGGAAATTATAACTAGAACAAAATCGTACACGATGGGAATAAACCCCATAGTTTGATCAGAGAAATTGGAGGACAAAGAGACAAATCAAATTCTAAAGTACTTTCTGAGAAAATATTTATTTTCACTAACATCCTGTCCATACAAGTATAAGTAACCAAGAGAGAATAAGAAAACGAAGAAGAACAATAGTGAAAAGATAAGAGAAGATCAAGAGGGAAAATAGGATAGCCCAAAACCACAGAAAATGGCAGACAAAAATAGAAGATCAGAAAAGGAAAACTAAAGGAATTATTAACTTTCCTTATTCCTTCACTTGTATACTGAGTCTCTTTACAGTAATTCTATAGAGTTCTTACCAACTTTACTTATCAATTATTTAGCCCTTTTTGCAGTTGTTTTTTCAAGACTTTGCTGGTGTAGTTTTTTGTTGCTTGCTTTACTATTTCTTTGAGCTCATCTAGCCTTGGGCTCCTAGAGAGTTCTTTCTTGATGCACCAACCTAGGAGTTGTATCATACAGTCTAGTTAGTGCCACTACATTTAAGAAATATATTCTGAACCACCCAATACTACGCCACCTGTTCCTAGAATTGCTGTAAGCAGAATACCATATTGCCACTTGATAGTTCCAATATCTTCCTTTATCATTTCCTTATTGTAATTAACAATGAGTGGAAAGAGGCTGCTAGCACTTATTTGATTATCCATGTGGATCAATAAACTAACTTTATTTTTGAAATTGAAGATACATAGATCTACCCAAGAATCAGCTTGTAAAGTTAGGTCATTTTTCACTAAAGGGAGTTTCAGGAAGCTCTACCTAAATGCCCAAGTTTTGGGATCCACAAAAGGGACAATTTGTCTATTGATCACCAAACCCATGCTCCCTTTAAGACTCTAAATTCTTGCTTAACCTGATTGTTTATTGCATTTCAATTAGTGCTTATCAAATTCTATATTAGGTTAGCTAAATATTTTCTGAAATATATTGGTTTTGCTATCTTTCTCTTCCTGTTAAGATAAAATTCCTGTGAAGACCTGTCAAGCTTGATTCACAGGTGATTATCATATAGTATAAATTATTATAATATCTTTTTTGTACTACATATACTATTTTATCATTCCTAAGTGTTGTGAGCAAAACACCAATTTCCAATTAGACAGTATTTATCTTGACTTGAGTTTTACTATAGTTACAGCTGATTTCAACTCACTTTGTGCTAACATTCTAATCAACCATCAGCAGTACTAATTTATTGGATGAGTTAGAGAAGATAAATTGGTTTGCTACTTTTGAAACCCATAGTATATTGTATTCTAATTTTGTAATAGCAGTTTGGTATCCTTAAACTGTACGAGTATAGTATATGTACCTAGTATATATAAAGAGTTGAGCATTTAGTGTCATATAGTCAGGAGAGCAGATTTTCTATTATATGTACTAAATAGAGTTTTATCCAATCTCAGGAGTTTGGTCAAACAACTTTGAACTTCTATATCTTTCCATATCGTTCCTGCTTAAATGTAAAACATTGAAGAATATAAGTTTGACATTATTTTGACCTGGATAAGTGGAGAGAGTATAGTAATATTGTTATAAACATACAGGCTTCAACCCTAGTTCTTACTATTATATTAGAAATTGAATTGTAAAAGTGTAATACTATTTTCACTTGAGGTATGTTTATTGTAATTGATACAAGATTAAGTAAAATATCTTTCTCTGTTTATAACTATTAATTTGAAGGCAAGAGTTTTATAACTATTAAATAATTTGCTTAATCAAACATTTTAGCTTCTCCTGAACTCTTTTCTCCTTCAATAAAATTTAATTAGCCTTTGAGAGAGCCTTTATCCAGTAATCTTTCCCTTATATTAATTATATTAAAAGCCTCTCTTACTTCTTACTCAACATCATATGTAGGGAATTGTCAATTCAGCAATATATTTATATATCTAACTCCCAAGATTCTTATTATACCAGATTATTACTATCAAGTGCTGTAAGGCCTTGGTCTATATTGTAGTAAAAGTAGGTGTAATATAGATAAAATAAATAGTAAAAGAGAAGAGAAAGGCTGAGTACATAATTGAAGAATATTGACAAATAGAGAGAGTAAAGAGTAAGAGATAGACACTATTTGTTTGAATAGTAGAGTTAATAGAGAGGAGTAAGTTGATGTACATATTTAATTCAGAAAAAGGTTATCTATATATAAAAAGAAATTATGCCAAGCCACCAATTTATGTATCTCTTGGCTCATAACGATAGTATTCTGATGGCTTATTATGATAAGCCCTCCTCAAAATCTCTATATTAATAGCACTACAACAAGGAACATGAAAAGCCTAAGACATATATTTTAGGTTCTCTACTGAGTAAAAACTTCATCTGAACCAATAGGAATATAATAACTCTTGTATTTGATTAATAATCTGGTGTCTCTGTCAGGCTACTTTCTCTATACTAAAGTTCCATTTAGAAGTATGATGCTAGTAAGAGACAAGCTTGAAGGGTGAAAATAGAGAAAATAAAAATAAAAATAAAAAGATCAAAATAGAATAGAAAAATAATTCCTTTAATTTTCCAATTCTGAAAACCTGGGCCTCCTGCTTGCAGTCCTGAAGAATAATAGAACTATTGATAGCCTTTTCAAAATTAGTCGTAATTGACCAGTTTGATCAAGTTATAAATAATATTGAAGAATGAAAACTGAACGGGCAGTCTCTCCTAGCCGAAGGAAGATCCCATGGTACTTCTTCTCTCTCAGAGATGTTTTCGCCTCTCTTAAACAATGGGGAAAGCACTCTCTAAACCACTCACTTTTCAATTACCCAACGACATGCCCAATCCTTACAGAAATTTACAAAAAACTCGTGAAAACTATTGACATACACCATACTAAATATCCGCAGCCTTGAGAATAGCTCATCCAATGGTTGCGCTTGAGTAAAAGGGTTGTGTTTACTTGTACATCTACCTTTATTTAGCGAAAATTAGTGTACCTTGCACTAATGCGAAGAGAAAAGTTATTAACCAATACCAAATTATGTACTGGAGGGGGGAGGGTCATATAAGCCAGAAAAAAAGAGAGATTAGCTGGGTTTTGTGGGAACAGGTACTTGAGGGGTAGCCTCTATTTGTGGAAATAATATTGCCTTTGAGAATACCCGAAATCTGGCTTGATGCAGTAAGTACTAATATCTCGTACTTGGCCATAGAGACGATGAACTTACCCTATGCAGTTCAATCTGCTCATCAGCAAGGGCCTTCTCTTGAAGCTGTTGCCGTATTCTAAAAGCTGGATTCCTCCTCCCCCTTTAGTCCCAATTCTGCCTCATACGATTGAATAAAATCTACAGATTCATCAACAATCACTTACTTCAACCGCTCGATTTAAGGACATTATAATAATGTTATTATAACATCTCTCTATTTCCACCAGCTACCTTTGTGAATTAATCAGTGCGGCTAATCCTTCTCTCATTTCTCCCTACTCCAAATTCTCCACTTCTTTAACTATCCTGGTAGGTATACCATGACGTTTTATTAAAATTTCAGCATTCTGACGCTCTTTTAATATATGCAAAAAGAGTTTTATACAGTAACAGCAAAAATGAAACAGCAATGGGGAAACTATACCCGAGTCGAACAGTTATAGCAACACAAACTACCTCAATAGCCTGAGCAAAACTTTGGAGGGGGGAAATCCTCTCTTTCTCATTCACACGATATCTCTCATGTATACTCACTCCAATAATTAATGGTCAAGATATGAGTATATATAAACCATAAAGGAGTCCTCCTCCTATTCTTCCAATGATCGCGACAGTTTTCCTTTCTCTTCCATATATACCCTCTTTCCTTTCTAGGACCCTTATGCTAACAAGAGAAAAGACACCGTTAAAGAATCCCACAGTGAGAAGAGTAATATAATATAATGGTCCCGTGGAGTAGTGCAGTATTTTAGGAGGGTAACGATACTAGCTCTATAGCAAAGTGCGCTATCTAGCAAGAATAAGTACCGGAGGCTTGGACGAGGTTATTGTAACAAACTTCTTACTCTATCGCAACTACTAAGTAGTTCCTAATAGAAGCCATTTGGTAGACCTACTCCAAATACTAAAGATTCTCAAAGCGAACTGAACAAGTAACTGTTCAACCAAGTATATCAAAAACTCTGTCTGTCGAAGTCTGCTCTCTCTAAGTTCAGAGAATAGCAGGTCTTAAATACACTTGTCAGACTACCTGAGCATTGTAATCAAATAACAATAAGGCTTCGAAGTGGTAGCCTTGAAACGTTACATAAACCAATCAGGTATCAAACTGATATCCTGATACATAACATAAAATAAAACAGGTATCATACCGATATCCTGATACAGCACACCAAATGTATAAAGTATCAAACAATACTCAAAACCAAACATAAAACATATAGAGTATCAAACGATACTCAAAACCAAACATAAAACATATAGAGTATCAAATGATACTCAAAACCAAACACAAAATATATCGAGTATCAAACAATACTCAAAGCCAAACCAGTAACCTGTACAAGTTACACATGGATCATAGCATTCATGTACCCACTCTTTCATCTTGCTTCTGACTCCCGTACATCTGAATCTTTCACTCTTCCTTGCTTCCGGCGCAGCATCGATCTGAAAACGCATCGTCGAACGCTTTAACCGGACAACGAAACCACTCTGACAACAGCATGCCGAGCTACATCAAAGACTTCCAACAATAAGCATGACTTCCCATTGCGACTGTCCTAGCAAAACTTCCCAGTGATCTCACGAAAAACTACACCGCGGGTCGTTAAACCCATCCTTGATGGATAACACTGCCTTAGCCATACCTTCAACTAGAAATCTGACTCAATTCACTCTGCAGTCTACCATATCACCGCACCGATTCCAAAAGAAATCACATCCACAAAAGAGAACCGCGATTGATGCCCCTTCCCTTCCTCTTCAGTGGCTGGTAGGTGGGATCGGGGGAGGCATGCCATGGGCTCTTTGGTCCATTCATCGTCAAACTATGGTAGATCGGGGCATCGCCAGTACAAGGGTTGAGGGAGCTAGTATTGCCATTTGGACACAGTTTCTTTTAGTGATCGGGAGGGAGCTCTATTATTGTTGAGTATCATAACCTTTCGCTGGGTGGTCTAGGGGTATCTCTCTCATTGATCTTTGGATGCGTACTATTGCGGTGTTGGGCATTCGGCAGTCTAGATGTGGTTTCTGCCGGGAGGTAACGGTAGTTGCCCCTGGAACTCGCTACAATATACTTTTGGTAGTTTCTCTGCTGGTACTTTTCATGCGATCGACGAGTGGGATTAATGAGCCACACGAACAACCTGTTTTCCAGACCCCTACCCTCCGTATACTAGGGCCTATAGCGGGTTGCTAATAGGTATTCGTCAAGCGCAGCACCATAATATTGATAAAGTGAGATCCTTTGTGGTAGCAAGACCCCTATGGTAAGTACGGCATTTATATGGTTCACATTCGCCTCAAGAATCGCTGTGCTATTGTACACTACCTTTCCTCCATCCAATAAAAACACTCTATACATAGTTTATCACTCAAGGAAGAAAGTGGGGAGAGGGAAGAAAAAGAGAAAGTACGGTGGAGAGAAAAAAAGAGAAAGAAAAGATGCTAGCACGAAATTATAACTAGAAGAAAATTGAACACGATGGGAATAAAAACCGTAAGTTATTCACTCAACCGCCTAACAATAATAGAGCCATTTTACCCCACAGGCCAGACTCTATAATGGTTTGTAAACAGAAGATCATAAATCCTCACTGGACTAGGTTAGGAGTTTTAGTTTCAGAAGGGTGCTATAATATATATGTACCTTCCCACCTCATGGGAGCTCGTTCTCCACCAAATATGATGTTGAAGGACAAATCTCATAAACGTGCTCCGAAAAGGGGGGAATGGCGTTGACTTCCATCAGGCGGTGCTTCGTAGGCCTCAAATCGAATGGTTGGTTACCGCTTGGTGAGACTGTAGCAGCACTACCATACTCTGAATGCCGCGCCTAGTGGCAGTCATGAGCGGTGTTTCGCCGTAATTATCCCCCTTGATGGGGTTGACCTCCTCCCGCGCGAGTAGTGCTTTCACTACTTCCTCCTGCCTATTCTGGATGGCGTGCCGGAGTGGTGTTTGGCCGTGTTCATCTGGCTTATTGGGGTTGACGTCTTTCCGCGCGAGTAGTATTTTAACTACCCCCTCATGTCCACTCGCAGCAGCACAGGTCAGCGGCGTTTGGCTCCAATTACCTCGCTAGTTGGGGTTGACCTCTTCCCGCTCGAGTAGTGTTTTCACCACTCCCTCATGGCCATGCCAAGCAGCATGCCAGAGCGGTGTTGAACCGTCAAAATCCGGCGTGTCGGGTTTGACCTCGTTCCGCCCGAGTAGTATTTTCACCACTCCCTCATGTCCGTTCTCAGCAGCACACGAGAGCGGTGTTCGGTTGTCCCAACCTGGCTGGTCAGGGTTGATCTCTTCTCGCCCAAGTAATATTTTCACCACTCCCTCGTGTCCATTCTTAGCAGCAAGCGAGAGCGGTGTTTCGCCGAAAGGGCCAGGCCCATTAGGATTGACCTCCTCCCACCCGAGCAGCACCCTGACCGTTTCATTGTGTCCATTACGAGCCGCCCATTCTAGTGGTGTGAACCCCCTCCAATCCCTTACATTGCTGTCAGAAGAGCCTAGCTCTATCAAAGCAACCACAACCTCAGAAATCCCGAAAAACGATGCGCAGTGTAGTCCACTGAACCGGAAATCGGTACCGAAATCCCCACGACCTATGTACCCCTTGTTCGCAAAAATAAATTGGGTGGAGATGTGGTCATCATATTCCTGAAACATCTGAAGCGCGAGTGACTTGATGCAGTCTGATGGTTCCCTTTTCGCATGGACTCCCCAGTATACAGAACAATATTTTAGAAAGGGATTGTTAAGAGCGTCAGTGGAGGGACAGGTTGAAATGGCCTTGACTTGCTCCGAATTCAGATAGGTCAAGCAAACCTCTGCCATTGCCGAGTGAGGTCTACTGAAAATATCGGGATGGGCAGAAAGATACTCTTGCAGAGTAAAGTGTATCAGTCGCACAGTTGATGCTTTCTTATCCACAGTAATAAGGCCTTGACAGCAGCCCACCAATGTCGAGATCGATGGGATATTGGCGGCATTGAAATCACTGGAGCCTCGTTCGATTGCTAGGGCATGGCAGAGTTCTTCTGCCCCTAATGGCTTCTCTGCATGACTGATCCACATCAAAGCTTCCATCCCGAGCCTCGATTTATCCCCATCCTGCGCCTTTATCCGTTCGATCGTGGCACTGTAAGCGTTTCCCAACCCCAATCCATCTACTATTTTACCGAGTATTTCCCGTCTTCGATATATTGTCGATTCTTGCAATATTGCCTGGATATTCAAGGAAACTAGCAGAAACCTAAATATATCTATTAGCCGCAATGCGGGGTAGGGTTCTCTACATCATTACCACTAACTTACCCACATTTCCGATAAGCTCTCGGGAACCTTCTCCAGAATGTCTGCCTCTAAACTCGTCCATGGCATCGGGGGTCTCGTCCTCACCCAGTCTGGCGCGGAGGTATCTAATGAGATCATCTCTCTTAGGACCTACAGATAGGCTTACCACCCTTCCGGGAAGGCGCTTTTCGATCTCAGCCCGAATACGGGGCCTTCCGGTTACGAATATTCGAGTGCCTGGGGATTTCTCCACGGTTTGTTTCAGCGAATCGAGGAGCCTGACTCGTTGCACCCCCGTACATTCGTCTAGAGCGTCTATGCACATAAACGTGCACTGTGTGGATATAATGAGTTGCAGCATCTTCATGATATCATCGAGTTGCGGCCTGCGTCCACTAGTGGCCTTTCTCTGCTCTTGCAAGGCCCGCGATATCTCCTCAGGAACCCTTTCCATTCCGTTAATCATTTGCTTAAGCAAGGAACCCAGCATACTGGTGGCAGACTGCTCCTTTCGGGCTGCGAAATCGAAGTAAAAACACGTGACGGCGGTGTTTTGTCCCCTAACCTGATCGCAAAGTCTGTCTACTACTAGCGAGCTGTCATCACAGGTTGTTAGCACGGGTTCACTTTCTTCTCTCCCCGGAGAACAATCCTTGTTACCTGATAAATGTCTTGTCAACTCTAGGATCCCCGTAACAAAACAGAACTGCCTTATCACCTTCACCTTCCCCTCCCAATCCGCACCATCCTCTGAATTCCTTGGTTTGCATGAGCCATTCCCCGATATCTTTCACACGGCGCTCTTGAATGTCAGAATGTCGTAATCCGGGCTCGAGGCGTGATAGCCAGGCTAGGAGTCGAGGGCGATCATCGGCAACAATAAGTGTTCGATACATTGTTGAAAGAGTTGGTATTATTGCTGAGAGTGTATTGAGACATCTTCCACTTGTTATTGCTTGCTTTGTTGAAAAGGGGGAGTTACTGAGTATAGTTGGTTGATGATATTCCTAGGAGTGGAAGAAAAGCGGGGTCAGGCCGAAGAAAAGAGGGGCCCTGCTGGTGTTACAGCAGGGTGCACAGCCACAGCTGCTCGTAAGGGGCCGCAGGATACCCCAACCAAGCCATCCGATGGGTGTAAAACTAATCCCACTATTCTAGCCATTTAATCGGTAATAGGACGAGGGGTCATATGTACAGTAAGCCTTAACTTAGGAGGTTATGGGTGGCATAGTGGTAACTCTACACGATAGAGAGATAATTCACACGAAACTTGGGCACTTCGTAGGAAGGATGTGAAAATCTAACTTCCCCGCTTGCACTTCGTTCATGCTCTTGTTCTCGCTTAATCTCAAAGCTAAACTAACGGTAAAGATAGATGTATAGGTAAAGCGTAAGTAGCACCCCCTGGTCCTTCTGTGGATCACCACACCTATCTCGGAATTTCCCCACATCTCCTTGTCCCTCTATACACTTCTGTGATAACAAAGGAAAAAATATCCGTATAACTTATTCCGTAAGCTGTGAAACAATCCATTGGGCTCTCCCGAACCATCTGCAATGTCCCTCAACTTGAACGGTCTATCACACTCCTGCAACTACCAAAGTGAGCCACATTCTTTCAACACTATAGCCTAGGTGGCCGGCAAGGTAAAGCCACTCTTGTGGGGGCCATAAACCCCATTAGTGATGGTGATGTCGTGGGTTTCGGGTCAAGGTATACCAAGCTTACCTACTCAGTTTTATGACAGATTCTTTCTCGCTACGTATATAGCCACACGAGTACTGTGCCGGTGAAAGTCACAACTTTCCTCACCAAAAACCGAGTGCCCAGGAACATTCGGGGCGCCTTAGATGATAAAAAAAAAAAAACAATGTTGATTTACTCAGTTAAGAAATCTCGGTAATCTTCACAAGCGACGCAAGAAATTCACCCATGATGCGTGCCAAATATCCCACCTTGAGGCACTTATCTGACATTGATGGAATGTTCTACTAGTGTAAGGAAGTCCTACGATCCAGTTTTCCGACCATTATCGACACCGCCGAACACAGCACGCACACGACAGGAAGGCTTCACGGAATAAGAAGTCACCACTTAGAAATCACCCACCACATCTCTATACTCAAGCTCAGTACACCCCGAAGCAAGGAAAATCCACCAAAACCGAAATCCCTATAGAAAGTATTGTGGTGTTTGCTGATATGCGAGCCTGTCTAGGCTTCTAGGGTTTTCCCGTCTTAGGGAGGCCGAGGCCTGTTCTTAGACAAGTTTGAGCACCAGCTATGCAAGGGAGTTCATGGAATATCGCCCGCGTGAACAACCACCAGCGCACAACTTCATTACCCCATACCGAATTCATCCTCGATGGAGTAGTACCATGAAAATTACAATAATTGGACCTTACACTAAGACGTCCAGAATTCCCTCCTTTGGATTTACGGGAGGAAAGCATGGCGAAAAATTAGTCTTAGCTTGAGACAATAAGAATAATGCTATGTCCCCACTTTGAAAGGTGGCTCTAGAGTTCTAGCATGAGATCCTATTATTTTAGTCTTGGCAGTATGATACAGTATCTTAACAGCACATGCGCTAATTAGTCCCTAGACTAAATCCACAAGACAGCCTATCATACCACAACACCGCACTGATTCCAGCGTAGTTGTATGGGAATGGATAAAACCCTGCTGGTATCGCTGGAATTGGAAGCTTGTATATAATCCAAATTGTTAATGGATCAGCGGGTCAAAAATATCTTGAAAATTTACCGTCAATATGAAAAATGTAGCATGCTCCTGTTATTATTGCCAACTACCCAGAGTTTTTCTCTTTTTTTTCAAATCCCGACTACATCGCCATTGTCGCCACCACCACCACTACCAACCTCATCGGGCTGGCTCGTTCTTTCAGCTATCTGCCCCCTCTAAAACGGGGTGAATTGATAAGTGGACAAGCAACCGCTTAATTCTCTTCCACACCCATACCACTCTCACTACTAGACCTTAAAGCCCACCACCCACCACCAACCCCACTATCCTGAAAATCAGGAAAAGACAAAAATTTAATGTACATACATAGTAGGATATAGTAGAAATTAATATTTGATCTAGAGGAATTTCCTTAGGTGGTGCTCAAAACGCGGGGTAGTGAGGAGGGTTGCGTTGCCATCGATCTCTGGTGGGCGGTTAATTTTGTAATGGATAATACTCGGAGCGTTCAGTAAAAACCGGAAAACTATTTCTGCCGATACCAAACGAATCTCTATGAAGACAAGGGTTATTTTTTCCTATTTTTCAATGACCCTCCCGGATACATTCCACCTTTTTCAGATGGAACTGTAACTGTTGAAACCTACTATGGCTGGACCTACTGTTTCACCGGAACCAATCAGTGCTTGGAAAACTCTTGTGTGCGTTTGGCTTTTATAGTGGAAACATGAAATGTTGGAGATCGAACAAACTAGAGCTAGCTATCAATTATGACACTCAATTAGTATCTGTGCTATTTTGAGGTGTGAGACAGTGGTGGATTTCCTACATTTCATTCTGTCATTTCCTTTTCTGTCTCATTGATTTTTGCTAGCACTCTTTCTATAAGAAACCCTATACCCTGTGTTTCCCCTCAGCACAGCTTTCGTTCATATCATTCTCTTTTCTCTCACTTAGTACGAACCTATTCTTTTTCGCTAGCTCATTTGCTCCTGTATAGAAGCGAAAATATCGGAATTTCGAAGTTCGCCCTATATACTTCACAGTAACCATTACTCAAATTTTGGCTAGTTTTATTCCTTCATATCAGAAGGAAAATATCCCTAAGGTCGCACGCTGTCTGGAGGAACTTATGAAAAAAGCAGCGGGAGCAACCCTCATTGTCTAAGATGCTGTAGCGCGCTAGGTACACATCACTTGCCTTCCCCACTTTACATTAAGCCGGCCAAAAAGCCCAAACACTAGCATTCTGACCAGTCATAATCATCTAGACAGGATGGCTTAGGGAAATACATCCCAATAGCAGACTCCCCAGCCCCTCTCACATGGATAAGCACTGCCTGCCGAAAATGCCAGCGCAAAACCTGATCGACCGGGCGGAGGGGATCCTCCAGGAATCGCTGATCGAGATGACGACCGGCGAGGTTAAGGCCAATGGTATCAGGTGTGAAGCAGACAATCTTATAATTATCCTACATGTTTGTTAGCTGTGAAGACTTTAAGATGGAGTAATTCATACATCTGGATCAATTGACACCTGATGAGAAGTGAAAAGTATGCTTTCAGTAAGATCAAGTAATATCCCATTCTGGGGAGAGTTGATGGATCCGTCGGACTTGGTAGCTGGGGGGACGGTGATCCAATTACGGTAGCCGAGATCGTTCCAGTTCTCCTCGTATTCCAAGGGAAATATGTAAGTTGCTTCAAAGGAATCCCAATAACCATAGCGAGCCATTAGTGCTAGCCTATCCGATAGGATACAGCGCCGATCTCGCTCACGTACGGCATCACGAAAGGATTCAGAGCGGATTCCAGCTTGCAAAGAGCCCGGACTATTACGGAGCAGAGGGATTTCATGGGTGACAGTGATGGAGCCTATCCTGCGTTAGTGGTGCTCAATGGCTCAAGCATAGAGCGGACCTACCATTCGTGGCAATCAAGTAATCACCTGGCTGAAGTGGGTTCTGGTCCCTCTTAACCAACTGCCCGCTGAAGTGGCGTAGGTAGAAAGTATCGTTAAAGGTACAGAAAATCTCCAACATCGAATAGAGATTGGCATTGGTAATACCTTCTGCGATCCAGAGGCCTCCGATTAAATTATCTTTACGGTCAGAATCGTAGATATTGGCATTACGCCACGTGTGGCAACTAGGGGGAGCTCCACGTGCGAGCCTATCTTGTTCTATCGGTGCTGCTACGGTAGGAGAGACAGGCCTGTTGAAATCTATGGATGAGAAAGGAAGCATTGTGTTGGTCACAAAGAAAGAAACGATGGTGTCGGCACTAGAGTAAGTGAGTTGCAAGGAGGCAACTGGGAAAAAGCAAGCAAACCGGGTCTAAATACCTGGCCAGCCGGGTAACTCTTGCTTAGGTAACGTATTATATATTAGACTAACTACAGTATGATAATTAAAATTTCGCAAATAACGAACACGCCCGGGCCGGGGAGGAAGTTTGCATGATTGGTTAGCACTTCTCAAATGCCAGATTTCGCCTGTGTCTTTGTGTCTTGTGAAGCAGTAAATCACAAATAGATGGAACCTGAAATTTATTGATGAAATAAGACAGCCCTAAGAACTAGCTACCATTTTCACAGGTTCGGGCGGGCTCACTCGCCGCATTGCCCGCCATTTCACCGGCTAATGTTCCACCCTGCGGTCGACAACACCAAATACGAAAGGACTCTTCAACAGTCCCTGTAGACATCACGCAGAAAAGGCCGAAACAGATCAAAGGAAGCAAGTTCTCATATGCCTTTGACATGTGTAAGAACGGCCTCCCGAAAGTGCCAATTAAGAATATCGTCGACCGGCCTATCTGGATGGCTGAGAAATTCGGGATCCAGGCGCTTTCAGAACCTCATGTTCTCGGCGTCCGGAGTAAAACAAACAATGGCATAATTATCCTACAAAATTAGCAGTTATGCAGACTAGAGGATCAGGTAATTCATACGACGGGGTTGATTGAGACCTGGAAAGTATCGAATAGAATATGTGCGGCTGGAGTGAGGCACATCCCGTTCTGCACAGAATTCATCATGCCCACAGACAAATCCGCTGGGGGGGAAGTGATCCATGCATTGCAACCTTTCGCCCTCCAATGCTCCTCATATTTCAATGGGTATATGTGAACCGCGTTGAAACTTATACGCGGTTTAAACTTATATGTAAGCGGCCTTCCGGTAAAGGTGCATTCAGAGTCTCTCTCGTATACGTAATCAGCAAATGCAGCGGTGCGGATTCCCCTATGAGGGTAGATAGTTTGTTTTAGAGGGTTGTCGTTCGTCACCGTAATTGTTGCTATTCTTAGTTAGTCGTTATCATCAGCTCAGGAATAATTGAGATGTACCCAACGTCAAAATGTTGTAGTTTCCGGTCTTTGCTTGGTCACTATCCTTGGGGACTAGTAGCCCGGTATCGTATAGCAAAACAAAAGGGGAACTGATTTGACAAAAAGCGTCCACGATACAATAAATTGTAAGGTTTGTTGTACTGGATCCGATAAGCATCCCTCCGAGCAATGCTCTTCTATTCTCCCAGGAAAAAAAAGATGCAGTTCTCAATGTCGAGCGCGGAGGGTCCATTTGTTCCTTATTTCGGCTCCTTGAGGCTAGGGCTTAGAGAGAAAAATTGGCATTAGGGTGGGGGGGGGGGTAAGAGGTTGTGCTTAGTCGTTTTATGACAGCAGAATTGTCGTGCCATCTAGGGAGGGGCTTTAGGGTTACTCAGAAGGCTCACCTCGCATCCGCATGTCAGGCCCTAAGCCCCTGACGGTGTCTAACGGCAGTGTCAGAGAAATCCCATCTCGCGGCCTCAGAATTACGCCTTTACACTCCTGTAGCAAATTCACCACATTTTTATGTCGCCGCAGCCTCGCCCACTCAAGCGGTGTCCTCCCGTTGTCATCTGCAAAGCAAAGATTAACGTCCTTCGTTTCTAGAAAGATCTTCACTACGCCCTCGAGGCCATTCGCCGCCGCGCAGGAAAGAGGTGCTTTGCCAGAGATATCTGATGGGTTTGGGTCAATATTTTGCAGTCTAAGGAAGAGCCTAACGATGCCCTCATTCCCAAGCCCGGCACTCCAATGGAGGGAGGTTTGGCCATTTTTGTCACCCCAGTTTGCGTCTGCCTCGCCTGCTTCCAGAAGTTGCTCTACGACGTTTTTGTGATTGCTGATTACCACGTCGACGAGCGGCGTCTGGCCCTCACCATCAAACGAATTGTGGTCGACGTCTTTCCTTTCTATGAGCAACTTTACGACATCCGTGGGCCATGCTTGGAAGCCAGTGCGAGCGGTGTCCGGTAAATTCTGTCAACCAAGTCTGCCTTGATATCTTCCCGTTCCAGTAAGAGACTTACGACATCCTCGTCGTCATGCTCAGCGGCCCAATGTAGCGGCGTGTAATACTCTGGAATGTTGGGGTTAACCTTCTTTTTGTGAAGAAGAAGTTTGATTATACCCAGATGGCCATTTTCGACGGCCCAGAATAACGGTGTTCGGTTATGAAGATCGTCCGGGGTATTTGGATCTACCTTTGTATCTCCTAGAAGGAGCTTGACTATGCTCTCTTGCCGGGAGTTTACTGCCCACAGGAGTGGCGTTCGGCCCTGATCGCATGGAGTATTGGGGTCCACACCATTTTGTGCAAGGAGCAATTTCACGATATGTTCGTTCCCTCTCTCAGCGGCCCATGATAACGGCGTTCTGTAAAATAGGGTGTCCGGTAAATCAGGCATGATGTTTTTTTATTTTGAGGAGTTGCTTCACTACCCCTGCATTTCCGTATCTTGAAGCCCACACCAGTGGTGTGCTGCCGCAGGAGTCAGCTTGGTTCACCTCCCGACTCCAGCTCTCGCTTCGTAGCAAATCGCCGGCGAAATCATTGATCCCAAGGAGCGCTGTGTAGTGAAGCGCAGTAAACCTGATGGTATAACTCGGTTGGTAGAGCTCCGGCCATATTCCCTTCTCCCCCAAAGAGTATACGCAGTACTTAGAGGATTTTTGATAATCAGCGAGAAGTTCGAGTGCCAGGGACCGAACAAATTCAGAGGTTTGCCGCCGGGCATGGGCCACCCAGTACGATGAAGCGTATTGCCCCAATAAGGTATCTTCCGGGATGTGCTTGCTACCCTTCGAGCGCAGACAATTTAGACAAACTCCCCAATTTCCGAGTGAGCCATATCGAACATGCCAAGGTGTTCACAAAGGTGGTTCCGCAAAGTGAAATGTCTCAGTCTGAGCGTTGATGCCTTTTTATCGAGGGTGACAAGTCCTTGAGAACAGCCCGACACTAGGTCAATCAAGCCATCTACGTTAAGCCCAAACCCGCCAGATCCAAGTTCGGTCTGTAGGGCATGACAAAGTTCCCCCGCCTTCATTGGCTTCTCAGAGTGAGATACCCATAAAAGCACTTCCGTCGCTATAGTTCTTGACTGTTCGCCCAGCCTCAGGATCTGATTCAATCCCATATTGTACACTTCTCTCACACACCCATAATTGGCCACTTTTTCCAACTTTGCCCTTCGGTTGACGATCGTGTTCTGCGCTAGAATCGCATCAATCTTAAAAGAGGGGAGAAGGAATCTAGTTACAATTGTTAGCTGTAGTCAAGTTTTCTTTTTTTTCGGACATCTACATACATCTCTGAAGTAGCCTTTGGAACAATTTTCATAATATCGATTCTCAAATCCTCATCCATAGCATCGGGGTGCTTGTCGTGTTCTAACCTCATCCTCAGACATCTTTCGATATTCTCTTTGGGAGGTTCTATATGCCTCACTTGTACACCTCCGGTGAAACCTCTTTCCACCTCATCTTGTATATCAGGCCTACCAGTGAGATATAACCGAGTGCCAGGTAAATCTTCAATTACCTTTCCCAATGCACGAAAAAGGTTTGGTCGATACTCGGCTGGAAATTCGTCCAGCCCATCAATGCATATATATGCCCGGGGCACCGAGGAAAGTGTGCAGATAAGCATATTGAGGATCTCAGGAAGTCGAGCAATGCCAACCTCCAATCTTCCTTTTGCCCGGCCGAACGCCTCATTTATTTCCCTTGGGACCCTATTCATTTTCGACATTATCTGCCTAAGTAGTGTGCCTAATAGACTTGTAATAGCTTGGTCTCCGTGGGTGTAGAAGTCACAGTAAACGCCGGAGACGATCCCATATCGCTCGTCGATTCCCTCGCGCAGTGTGTCTACTAAAAGAGAGCTAATAGTGTTTTCCTAAATTAACTAAACATTCCTTCACTCTAGAGAGCGGGGTTTCTTTTACCTCAGGTAGGTCTTGCCTGTAGAATTTTTGCAACGTATATTCCTTAATCCCCTAACAATAGGGGAGAATCCGCCACTACTTATAGAAACCAAATGCGCAATAAACATGACTTCTGATATACGTACACTATTACAGTATTCTCCGTTACCATGATTTCTCTCTGACCGCATGACTTACCCAACACAGTAAGTACAGTAGTGCATTTCTCTACGGGGAAGTGGGAGTGTTGGAATATGTGTCCCCACGTACTTCATTTCCTTCTGCGCTATCCTCTTTTGGAGTTGTCTGATCGTCATAGTACTGGCAACCCGTGTTACCAGAAATAGTAACACCGCCGGCAGCGCACGTGCTAGCGTAGATGGACCCCGGTAGAAGTGGCCTTTTCATGACATCATGCAGCTGAAAACTCGATCTGGTTGAATTTATCAGCAAAAAGTCAGAATACTATTCCTACTGATCCTACTCAAGTATTTAAATTTCTAGAGGCAATTTTGTTAAGGGACAATACTCTACATAATTTTCCTTTTGCTTCCCCAATTCTCGCTATTTTTATTCTGTTACCCTTTTTTAATTTTTGGAAGAGTTTTCATTGACTGGGGGTGTCAGGAACTGCTCGGTTGGTTGGCTGGTTGGTTGGCTGCTGGGTATCGCAAGGTTGTAATAATCGAACAGTGTGCTAGGTCGTTGGACTCGCTTCCTCGGGTAAGGTCTGGTGTTTTTTTGCCTCTGCATACTACTCGAGATGATTAGCTTTTGTTTTTGCAGTGTTTCTCACCCCTTTTCCAAGGTAAAGAATTCTAAACTAGATAGCACATTTTTTGATTATTACAGTTTTTACGGTCTCGTACTCTAGGCTGAGCGTCTCTAAAAATCGAAAAACATAACCGTTAACAAAATTAACAGTGCATCAGCCAACAGGAAAAACTTCGGCCATGATAACAGTACTCCCCCACCAACCCCACTGTCATGAAAATAAATATATAAAAAAAAGGATATAAAATGCAAATACGTGGTAGAATATATAGTAGAAATCAAGATTTGATCTAGAGAAATATCTTTAGGAGGTGTTGAAAATTGCGTGGTGGTGAGGAGGGTTCCGTTGCCATGATGGTTTGTCAAGACAATTCATCCCTGCAGCCAGTAGTTTTCCCCCAGTTATCAATTTCTTTCCACAGCCTCTAACCCCCGCAAAATCAAACCCGGACAGAAGAACACCCATCATGCCCACTCAAGCTCTTCAAATGTCCCACAACCTTCTCCCTCCCCCTCCAAGCTCCCACGCGGACGAGAAACCCTGCTCCAGCACGTCCTTCCAAAGCGCCCCGACGCAGATCCCGACGAGGAATAGAATCAACGCATGCAGCTTCATTAATGAAAGCGGGTTTGTGGTGTACTATGTTTTTGTCAATTTATGTAGTCCAAAGGGCCGGGGGAGGGGAGTTACGGTAACGTCCCAATCCTTAGCTTTTACAACGCGTGATCTATAGTAGTAGTGTAGCTATGACCATGGGTATGTCATTGCGTTCCAGCCGTTTGAGCTATACCACTTTCACCGCAAGTCAGTCTCGGACGGACTTGGAGGGAGTGGGAAAGTTACAGATGTGCACCCGGTATTCCAGACAGTCTTACGAAGTTCCGCTTGAATCCAATTTACATATTCCTTTTCTGACCTTTCTTTCACCTCTACCCGTGATGCATAGCCTCTAAGTACAGGCTTTAGCACCCGGAGTGCGTAATCAACCGTGCTACAATATCTGCCTCGTTAGTCTAGCCCCCGTATAAGAAAAGGAAAAGAGCGCCACTTTTCAATCGCAACAATGGCAGAAGTGTGCCCGGTAACACTATTAGGCCCTAACAATATGAAAAAGTTCGGAAAGTTATGCATGGCGGTAGTATTGTATGCTCCAATCCCGCCAATCCCATCCCAATGCTGGTCCGCAGAGACTCCATTTCGACCGAGGACTTCCATTCCCTTGAAGAACTTCCCTGACGTTTGGAAACCCGTTGCTAGAACTATTACGTCTACATCGTGAATTCCGCTGCTGCCTTTGATCCCACGGGGAGTGATCTCGATAGCCTTCTCTTTGTGAACTTGCACGTTTGGTCGATTGAGGGAGGTTAAGTATCCGCCGTCCAGAATACGTCGCTAATTTAATCATAAGTAAACCTTCACCTTCGGGATTTTCGAGAGAGAAGGAGAGAGCAAAAAACACCTTGCAAGCGGTCTGGTAATCCGGGAGCAAAAGCTCATGATACTTCTCCGGTGCTTTCTCATGCAGATACTGAATCCCGCCTTCACGTACCCGATCCCGCTGCCCCTGCGAGTACCGGGAGAGCCCAAAAAGGCGGAAATTCCACTCCGTCGAAGCAAACACTAGCAAGCGGTGAAATCTATATGCCAACGGCACATTCTTGTACATCCACCTGTCAAAATCTGAGTACTCGATAACGGGCGGCGGCAGAATCCAATGCGGGGTTCTAATAAACTGCTTGACAACCTCGACTTCTGGAGCAATGGCAGGTACAATCTGTGTTGCTGTGCACCCGCTTCCGATAATAGCCACTTTCTTCCCCTTCAAGTCCACCGAGTGGTCCCAGCAAGCGGAATGGTATACATGTCCTTTGAAAGTCTCGAGACCGGGGATCTTTGGGTAGTTCGGCTCCACTAGTAACCCCTGTGCCGTGAACAGGATCTTGCATTCGTGGAAATACGTATCCCCTGTTTTCAAGTCTTATAAAGATAGGCGCCAGTGTCCGCGGTCT
Organism: Tuber borchii; assembly: GCA_003070745.1. Taxonomy (NCBI): domain Eukaryota; kingdom Fungi; phylum Ascomycota; class Pezizomycetes; order Pezizales; family Tuberaceae; genus Tuber; species Tuber borchii. Next base: position 188,984 of record NESQ01000106.1, read on the forward strand.
TCGTCCCATTGGGCTTGGTCACGGCTGTGGGTAGACTGACTCGCTGAGGTATTCCGTATTTAGAGGCGACTCTGTCAATGTACTTCTTTATTTCGCCTTGGGTTGGTAATGAGCAGGTCCAGTCTGGGTTCGAGGTGAAGGAGAAACTATATAATGCGCTTGGAATGTCACAGGCCGCACCTTCAGGGATAATTAGTTATATTCTATATCTGATATCCGAATCGGGAAATGCCTGGGTATGTATTAGCCCACCATGTCCCCCCTATCCCGTCGTTTTTGTTGTAAATGTGAAAGTCTGTAAAGTTGTATTGAATTTGTAATTGTGATCCAAGAGATATTGCAGCCAACCCTCCTCCCACGCATACTATCTCGTTGTACCTTAGCGGGGGGGACGACCTAGAACCCGTTTTTGACGCCAGAATTGTAGTATGTGTGTAGTCTGGATCTGTTCCTATTATGAGTATCTGGGATGGGGCGGAGTGAATGGGGTGATTCTCTGGGGCGGATTTAATAGTAGTGGGGGATTGCCGCTCTTTATCTGTCTATCTTTTCTCTAAGGATTCATACAGGTATACCAAGAATAAATTGACTAATTCATGTGCAATAAGCCCGCAGCCCCTCTCAGTGCGACCTGGTAGTTGCCGCAGCTGATGCTTCCCTACCCACTTATGGAGGAGGGAGAGAGAAAGTACTCTATGACACCATTATCGCGGTAAACTAAACGCGGACACATTCGTAACCCTGATTGCCGTGCATTCGGTCCAAAGGGTGAGAAAAAGAGAATACATATCCCATTATAGGTATCGCAACCTAGAGCTACACACCCATTTATCCTGACATCAGTCCCTAGTCCAACAAGATACCGGAAACTCCTAGCCATGCCGGAGGGATGGCTAATAAATGGTGCAACGGCGGAACACACGAACTCGACTGGGGGTCGGCTATGGGTAGGTGTGATCAGAAACTTCGTTCGCTCGTCTATCTTAACTAACTGAACAAAACGCAAGTATATACAAAGTGTAAGGAAATCATCTTTATCATTCCATCGCTCCCCACACTCGTCCACTTCTCTCCATTTATATCCCAATTCGCCCCGGTACGGTACTGGTCATAAAAGAAATTCATAGCCATAAACCATCTTTGTCAATCCCTTCATCTCCTTTCTGTTGAAACCTATGACCGGAGCTGTTGATTCATGTATCGTTTTACTTTCATACTGCATTAATCCTTGTTTCATCCGTCTCACCAGCAACACCTGGCGCACTCTTGTTACTCACTAGTAGTACAGTAGCTTGTCTCATGTGGAGGAAAAGTTTTCTAGTCGTTCTCTAGTTGTCTTCTTGTCACTACTTTCGCATGGGATAAAAGCAGGACCTTTTTGCCTCTTAGTCTCAGTTAGTTCATCATCAGTTCTTACTCGTTCAAGTCTTCACTCATTATCTTGTCTCTCTAGTCAACCAAAATCGCACCCATTTCCTATCATAAATTTACACTTTCAACTCCAGAACAAATGATATTATTAGATATTCTGTAACCTTTCATGGTACCTTTCCGCTTGCGTCAACTATGACAAGAGAATGCCGAGCAACATCAAAGACTTTCGACAATAAGCACGGCTTCCCATTGCGACCATCTTAGAAAAACCTTCCAGTGATCTCACGAAAAAAAATACAACACGGGTCGCAAAACTCATCCTTGATGGATAACACTGCCTTAGCCATACTTTCATTAACCAGAAATCTAACTTAATTCACTCTGCAGTCTACCATATCACTGCACCAATTCCAAAAGAAATCACACGCACAAAAGAGAACCGCGATTCATGCCGCTTCCCCTCCTCTCTAGTGTGCTGGTAGGTGGGATTGGGGGAGGTATGCCGTGGGTTCTTTGGTCCATATATCGTCAAACTAGGTGGGGGCATCGCCAGTGCAGGGGTTGAGGGAGCTAGTATTGCTATTCGGAGACAGCTTCTTTTAGTGATTGAGAAGGTGCTCTATTATTGTTGAGTATCATGGCCTTTCGCTGGGTGGTCCAGGGGTGTTCTCTCCCATTGATCTTTCGATGCCTACTTTTGCGGTGTTAGGCATTCGGCAGTCTCGATGTGGTTTCTGCCGGGAGACAACGGTACAATATACTTTTAGTAGTTTTTCTGCTAGTACTTTTCATGCCATTGACGAGTGGGATTAATGAGCGACACGAATAACCTGTTTTCCAGGCCCCTACCCTCCGTATACTAGGACCTATAGCGGGTTGCTAATAGGTATCCGTTAAAAGTTGCACCATAATATTGATAAAGCGAGATCACTTGTGGTAGCCAGTCCCCTATGGTAAGTACGGTTTTATATAGTTCAAATTCGATTCAAAGATCGCTGTGGTGCTGTGCACTGCCTTTCTTCTATCCAACAAAAATACTCTACATAGAGTTTAACTATCACTCAGGGAAGACGGGGGTGGGCAGAGAAGGAAGAAAGGGGAAAAATATGGGGGAGAGGGAAGAAAGACGCTAGCAAGAATTTACAGCTAAAGGAAAATTGAACACGATTGGAATAAAGACTGTAAGCTATTCACGGAACCGTCTTACAATAGTACAAAATAATAGAACTATTTTACCCCATAGGTTAGACTATAGTGCTTTGTAAATAGATGCTCATAATCCTCACTGGACTTGGGAGTTTAGTTTTTGAAGGGTATTGTAATACTGTATATATGTAGCCTCCCACCTCATGGAATCTCCTTCGCCTATAAAGGATGAGGTTGAAGGATAACTCTGACGAACGACATGCTATGAAGGAGAAGGAATGGTGTTCATTTCCATCGATGTTGCCTAGTAGGCCTCAAATCGAATGGTGGGTTACCGCCTGGTGAGACTGTAACAGTGCTATCATCCTCTGATCGCCGCGGCTAGTGGCATCCATGAGCGGCGTTCTACCGCAATTATCCCCGTTGTTGGGGTTGACCTCTTCCCGCGCAAGTAGCACTTTGACCACCCCCTCATGTCCTTCCTGAGCGGCACGCGACAGCGGTGTTTGGCCCGAAATACTTGGCCTGTCAGGGTTGACCCCTTCCCGCCCGAGTAGTATTTTCACCACTCCCTCATGTCCAGCACAAGCAGCACACCAGAGCGGTGTTGAGCTGTAAAAGTCAGGCGTGTCGGGGTTGACCTCTTCCCGCTCGAGTAGTATTTTCACCACTCCCTCGTGTCCGTTCTCAGCAGCATGCAAGAGCGGTGTTTGGTTGAGCCGATTTGGAGTATCAGGGTTAACCTCTTCCCGCCCGAGAAGTATTTTCACCACTCTCTCATGTCCATTCTGAGCAGCACACGAGAGCGGTGTTTCGCCTTGCCAGTCCGGGTTGTCAGAGTCGACCTCTTCCCACCCGAGCAGTAGTTTGACCGTTTCATTGTGTCCATTATAAACCGCCCACCAAAGTGGTGTTCTCCCCAAGAAATCTTCTCCGTTGATACCATAAGAGCCCAGTTCCATCAGAGTAGCTACGGCCTCAGAAATTCCGAAGAGCGAGGCACAGTGTAGTCCACTGAACTGGAGGCTCTCACTGTACTCGTCAAAATCCCAGTACTCTAGCTGCTCGAAAATAATTTGGCTGGATACGTGGTCATCGTATTCCTGAAACAGCTGCAGCAAAAGCGACCTGGCTCGATCCGAGAGCTCCCTTTTCGCATGGACTCCCCAGTATAAGGAACAATATTTTAAAAAAGGCTTCTCGAGAGTGTCGGGGAAGCGATGGCGTGAAAAGGCCTTCACCTGCTCGGAATTCAGATAGGTCAAGCAGATCTCTGCTATTCTCGAGTGAGGTGTACCAAAAATATCTCGATGGGTAGCAAGATACTCTTGCAGAGTAAAGTGGATCAGTCGCACAGCCGATCCCTCCTTATCCACAGTAATAAGCCCTTGGCAACAAGACAGCAATGTTGACACCGAAGGGATGTTGCCGGCATTGAAATCCCTGGAACCTAGCTCAATTGCTAGAGCGTGGCAGAGTTCTTCCGCCCTCAACGGCTGTATTGCATGGCTGATCCACATCAAAGCTTCCATCCCAAGTCTCGATTTATCCCCATCCTGCGCCTTTATCCGTTCGATCGTGGCACCGTAAGCATCTCCTAACCCTAATCCATCTGTCATTTTCTTGAGTCTTTCTCGTCTCCGATATATTGTCGATTCATGCAATATTGCCTTGATGTTTAAGGACACAAGTAGAAACCTAAATATATCTATTAGCTGATAATATGGGGTGGGGTTCTCAGCATCGTTGTGCCTACGCACATTTCCGATAAACTTTCCGGAATCTTCTCCAGAATTTCTGCCTCCAGACTCTCGTCCATGGCATCTGGCGTTTCGTCTTCCCCCAATCTGGCGCGAAGGTACCTGATAAGATAATCTCTCTTGGGACCTACAGATAGGTTTAACACCATTCCGGGAAGGCGCTTTTCGATCTTAGCTCGAATATGGGGCCTCTCGGTCACGAATATTCGACTGCCGGGGGAGTTCTCGACTATTTGTTTCAGCGAATCGAGGAGCCTGACTCGTTGCAGGCTCGCACATTCATCTAGGGCGCCAATGCACATAAATGTGCGGTGTAAGGACGTGATGAGTTGCAGGATCTTCACGATATCATCGAGTCGCAGTCTGCGTCCACCAGTGGATCTTTTTTGCTCTAGCAAGGCCCACAATATCTCCTCCGGAACCCTTTCCATTCCGCTAATCATTTGCTTAAGCAAGGGGCCCAGCATGCTAGTGGCAGACTGCTCCTTTCACGCTGCGAAGTCGAAGTAAAAGCACGTAACGGCGATGTTTTGTCCCCTGAACTGATCGCATAGCCTGTCTACTACTAGCGAACTGGATCGCGGGTTGTTAGCACGGTTAATATTCTTCTCTTCCCCGAGAATAATCCTTGTTACCTAATAAATGTCTTGCCAACCCCTGGGTTCCCGTGGCAAAACAGAACTGCCTTATCACCTTCACCTTCCCCACCCGAGCCGCACCATCCTCTGAATTCCCCGGTTTGCATGAGCCATTCCCCGATATCGTTGACACGGCGCTCTTGAATGTCCCAGTGCCGTAGGCCGGGCTCTAGGGGTGATAGCCAGGTTAGGAGATGAGACCGATCGTCAGCAACAATATAGTTGTTCGACACATTATTAAACGAGTTCGTATTATTGCTGATGGTATATTGAGACATCTTCCACTTGTTATTGCTTGCGTTGTTGAAGAGAAGGAGTTACTGAGTATTGTCGGCTGATATTCCGGGGAGCGAAGAAAAGCGGGGCCAAGCTGAAGAAAAATGGGGCCCTGCTGGTGTTACAGCAGGGTGCACAGCTGCTCGTCAGGTGTAAAACTAATCCCACTCTTCTAGCCATTTAATCGGACGAGGGGTCATATGTACCGTACTATACCGTACTAGTTTCTAAGTCCTAGCTTACAGCACAAATAGAGTACTATCCTACCAACTACCAATGAAAACTCCAAAATAGCGACGGCACACGAGTAGAATAAGCCTAGCCAGATTTCTAACTCCTTCATGTAACTTAAGCCTTAGGAGGTTATGAGTGGCACAGTAGCAGACGATAGAGAGATAATTCACACAGAAATTAGGCACTTTGTAGGAAGGATGTGAAAATCTAACTTCCCCCGCTTGCACTTCGTTCACGCTCTTGTTCTCCCTTAATTTCAAAGCTAAACTAACGGTAAAGATAGGTGTATAAGTAAAGCATAAGTAGCACCTCCTAATCCTTCCGTAGATCACCACACCCATCTCGGTATTTCCCCACATCTCCTTGTCCCTCTGTACACCTCTGTGATAACAAAGGAAAAATATATATCCGTATAACTCATTCCGTATGCTGTGAAACGATCCATTGCGCTCTCCCAAACAATTTGCAATGTCCCTCAACTTGAACGGTCTATCACACTCCCGCAACTACCAAAGTGAGCCACATCCTTCCAACACTACAGCCCAGGTGGCCGGCACGGTAAAGCCATTCTTGTGGAAACCACAAACCCCATTGGTAGTGATAATATCATGGGTTTCAAGTCAAGGTATACCAAGCTTACCTACTCAGTTTTATGACAGATTCTTTCTCGCTACATATATAGCCACACGAGTACTGTGCCAGTGAAAGTCACAACTTTCCTCACCAAAAGCCGAGTGCCCAGGGAAATTCGGGGCGCCTTAGATGATAAAAAAAAAAAACAATGTTGATTTACTCAGTTAAGAAATCTCGGCAGTCTTCACAAGCGACGCAAGAAATTCACCCATGATGCCTGCCAAATATCCCACCCTGAGGCACTTATCTCACATTGATGAAATGTTCTACTAGTGTAAAGGGGTCCTGCGATGCAGTTTTCCGACCATTATCGGCGCGCACACGCGACAAGAGGGCTTCACGGAATAAGAAGTCACCGCTTAGAAATCACCCACCACATCTCTATACTCAAGCTTAGTACACCCCGAAGCAAGGAAAATCCGCCAAAGCCGAAATCCCTATAAAGTAGTATTTGCCGATATGCGAGCCTGTCTAGGCTTCTGGGGTTTTCCCGTCTTGGGGCGGCCGAGGCCTGTTCTTGAACAAGTTTGAGCACTGGTTATGCAAGCGAGTTCATGAAATATCGCCCGCCTAAATAACCACCAACACACAACTTCATTATCCCATACCGAATTCATCCTTGATGGATAACAGTACCATGAAAATGACAATAATTGGACATCACACTAAGGTGTCCAGAATTCCCTCCTTTGGATTCGGGGGAGGAAAGCATGGCGAAAAACTAGTCTCAGCCTGAGACAATAAGAAGAATACTCTAGCCTTCTAGCATGAGATCCTATTATTTCAGTCTCTGCCGTACCTTAACAGCACATGCGCCAATCAGTCCCCAGGCTCAATCCACGCGACAGCCTATCATACCACAACACCGCACTAATTCCAGCGTAAGCGATACTATCAGTATCGTATAGGAAGAAACCCCCCCGCTTCACACAACCTTCCCTTCCATCCCTCCCCCACGGCAGTTACCTTAGATAATCCTCCTATATCTTCATCAACTCCAAGGAGCAGAAAAATACCACTACAGCTATTCTTACCTAACTAACTCTTATAGGGTCTCTGACTTCCAAATATCCCCCATCGTGCAAAATTTTCTTTTTTCCCCATTTTATCATTGGCTTTGCCATGCCAGAAGGCTGGGAAACACAACCACAATAGCAGGGAAGCAATCAAACAAACCAAAAAAAAAGAAGCAACATAGAAATAAAAATCGAATCTCACAGACCCAAGTATACTCAAAGCAATCTACTCGAAGTACCCGAATTATCCACGAAGCAAAAGAAATATCGCCCGTTCCGGACTATGCATACCCCTGTCATGAAAACTCTGAATCATGGTCGGACTGTGCTACAATAATATTATAAAGTTTATCTACCGGTATCACTTAGGTAGGGTGGGGGGACAAAGAGAAGAAAACGAAGACAATTAGGAAAAAGAGCCGCAGGCAAAGATTTACAGCTGAAGGAAAATTTAAATGCGATAGGATGAAAAGCTATACACTGAACCTTCTGACTATAATAGAACTATTTCACCTCTCTCACTAGACTACTGTATTTTGCAAGAGGAAAGTCATAAATTCTCACTCGGCAAGACTAGAGTGTGATTGTCGGAATATCAATAAAGATAATAATTGTCTGTTATCTCTTATACTATGTTACTTGGGTACAAGACGATGGTACTTATACCTCAGAGAGGTATCTATATACAGTAGTAATGAGCGAGCATCCACTATGCCTAACCAGGCATACTTCCGTCACATTGAAGCCATTATTCCAACAGTGATGACATATAATATATGTACCTTAAAAGCCCACCACTAACCCCACTATCCTGAAAATCAAGAAATTTTTTAAAAATTGAATGTACATACATAGTAGGATACATAGTAGAAATTAATATTTGATCTAGAGGAATTTCCTTAGGCTGTGCTCAAAATGCGGGGCGAAGGAGGGCTGCGTTTCTATCGATTGCTAGTACGCCAGGGTTCCGAATGGTCGGCCGAGGACTAGCTCGGACTAGCTAGACCAGGTCAATGTCTAGTCTAGTCTGACGGTGGAAATTAGACTGACCGGACAGTCGTGCTTGAGAAACTGACTGGACTGGGCTCAGTCAGACTGAGCGGACTAGGTGAAAACCGAGTGATAGAAGGTGCATCGGCATGGGGCTTATCCCTAAAGGCAACCACCAAATCGCTAAGACCCCTGCAGAGAAACCAGATGAAACGCCAAGGGTAAAGCGACCCAATAGACTTCGATCGCTAATACAGCCGTGTGGAAGTTCTCTCATTCACCCGTACCAACGAGCATACTCCGCTAACTTATTTACTAGTGGTAGAGACAGGGATATATATGAAGCAGAAGAGTGCTCTCATCTTGCATCGGTCCCAAAATGCGTCCTTTCTCTTCGAAGTATATTCCCTTCCCCCTTTCACGGACTTCGAAGGTAATATAAGGGGGGGAGTTGTTGTGACTCGGCTGCTCATAGTATTCGGGCATCCGACGCGTTGATGCAACCGTGTTATAGAGACTGGTCTGGGACCAAGTCCAGGCCAGCCCGGACCACTGAACTTAGTCAGGTCCAGTCATTCACATCGCTAGGAGTGACTGGTCTGGTTTTGCCTCCAAAACTTGACTAGTCGGACCATTCGGAACCCTGTAGTGCGCGGTTAATTTTGTTAACGGACAATACTCGGAGCGTTCAGTAAAACCGGAAAACTATTTCTGCAGATACCATATGAATCTCTGTAGAGACAAGGGTTATATTTTCCTATTTTTCAATGACACACTCTCCCGGGTACACCCCACCTCCCTCAGATGGCACTGTAACTGTTGAAACCTACTATGGCTGGACCTACTGTTTCGGGTCCTCACCGGAACCAACCAGTGCTTGGAAAACTCTTGTGTGAGTTTGGCTTTTATAGTAGAAACATGAAATGTTGGAGATCGAACAAACTAGAGCTAGCTACCAATTATGACACTCAATTAGTATCTGTGTTAGTTGAGGTGCGAGACAGTGGTGGATTTTCTACATTTCCTTCTCTGCCTCATTGATTTTTGCTAGCACTCTTTCTACGGGAAACCCTATGCCCTGTGTTTCCCCTCAGCACAGCTTTTGTTCATATCATTCTCTTTTCTCTCACTTAGTACGAACCTATTCTTTTCGCTAGCTCATTTGCTCCTGTATAGAAGCGAAAATATCGGAATTTCGAAGTTCGCCCTATATACTTCACAGTAACCATTACTCAAATTTTGGCTAGTTTTATTCCTTCATATCAGAAGGAAAATATCTCAAGGTCGCACGCTGTCTGGAGGAACTTATGAAAAAAGCAGCGGGAGCAACCCTCATTGTCTAAGATGCTGTAGCGCGCTAGGTACACATCACTTGCTTTCCCCACTTTACATTAAGCCGGCCAAAAAGCCCAAACACTAGCATTCTGACCAGTCAAAATCATCTATACAGGATGGCTTAGGGAAATACATCCCGGTAGCAGACTCCCCAGCCCCTCTCACATGGATAAGCACTGCCTGCCGAAAATGCCAGCGCAAAACCTGATCGACCGGGCGGAGGGGATCCTCCAGGAATCGCTGATCGAGATGACGACCGGCGAGGTTAAGGCCAATGGTATCAGGTGTGAAGCAGACAATCTTATAATTATCCTACATGTTTGTTAGCTGTGAAGACTTTAAGATGGAGTAATTCATACATCTGGATCAACTGACACCTGATGAGAAGTGAAAAGTATGCTTTCAGTAATACCAATTAATATCCCATTCTGGGGAGAGTTGATGGATCCGTCGGACTTGGTAGCTGGGGGGACGGTGATCCAATTACGGTAGCCGAGGTCGTTCCAGTTCTCCTCGTATTCCAAGGGAAATATGTAAGTTGCTTCAAAGGAATCCCAATAACCATAGGGACCCATTAGTGCTGGCCTATCCGTTAGGATGCAGCGCCGATCTCGCTCACGTAGGGCATTATGAAAGGATTCAGAGCGGATTCCAGCTTGCAAAGAGTCCGGACTAGTGTGGAGCAGAGGGCGTTCATCGGTGACAGCGATGGAGCCTATCCTGCGTTAGTGGTGCTCAATGGCTCAAGCATAGAGCGGACCTACCATTCGTGGCAATCAAGTAATCGCCTGGCTGAAGTGGGTTCTGGTCCCTCTCAACCAACTGCCCACTGAAGTGGCGTAGGTAGAAAGTATCACTAAAGGTACAGAAAATCTCCAACATCGAATAGAGATTGGCATTGGTAATACCTTCTGCGATCCAGAGGCCTCCGATTAAATTATCTTTGCGGTCAGAATCGTAGATATTGGCATTACGCCACGTGTGGCCACTAGGGGGAGCTCCACGTGCGAGCCCATCTTGGTCTATCGGTGCTGCTACTGTAGGAGAGGAAGGCCTGTTGAAACCTACGGATGAGAAAGGAAGCATTGTGTTGGTAAGGAAGATAGAAATGATGGTATCGGCACCGGAGTAAGTGAGTTGCAAGCAGGCAACTGGGGAAAAGCAAGCAAAACAGGTTTGAATACTAGGAAAGCCAGGTAATTCTCGCTTAGGTAACGTGTCATAAGGAACTAGATTAGGCCGGGAAGCGAGTCATCTCTCATTCACTAAAAATGTGGAATCGTAATTGATACACAATGCCAAGGAGAGGAGATTCAGAAAGGCTCGATATATTCCTGGCACCATATCGTTTCGGATTAACTCTGTTTTGAGCTGAATTTGTAGATTTTATTTTCTCGGGATTTCTGCGCTGGAATTTGTCCAAAATACACAGATAAACTGATTCGCTTCTGCGTCTAATATGCTTCTTAGTCCCGGAAGGTAATACCGTAGTCACAAAACCCTCGATCCCGAGCTAGCTGCCACCCCTGCCATACAACACCAAGGCTAATACGGGCCTCTAGCGCTAGACCGAGTCTCATGTATAAACTTTTATATACAAATCTGCGCCTACCACCCTAGGGAAACTTGCAATTGGCGACGGCTGAAAAAGCCAAGTTAGTCCCATAAACTACGGCAGCCTAAGCGGCTGGCACCGCAAACTCACTTTGTGGTTTTTCACCACAAACGCTAATAGGAGTGATAATCCCGTGGGTTTCAAGCTAACGTATACCAGGCTTTTTTTTCAACTCGAAATGATAGAAGCTCTCCCACTACCTACATGATTATTGCGGTTGCCAGTCAAAGTCAAATCCTCACCAAAAGCCAAGCGTTCTAGGCAAATCACCATCGCCTAGCATTAAAGCCACCCACAGTGATTTATTCAGCTAAATCCCATACCGGTAGTCCTCCAGAGTGACGCACGAGAAATGATGCTCATCCAATATTCTACCTCGAGACATCTATTAACGGCACGATAATTCCGGTATCGGTAGTAGAACGTTTAAGCAGTCCGAAACAGTCAAAAATGGTTCCAGGCACGCTAAGCCTGTCCTAGAATGATTTGAGCTCTGTGATTTGCTGAGGATATTTGGACTTGTTGAGCATGCTGAGTCATTTGAACACTAAAAATATGAAAAACGAGTTTTTCTAACCAAGTTCAGGTGCCTGTTGCTAAAGCTTGCCTTAGCGTTCCTGAAACCAAATCTGACAGTTTCAGACCGCCCAAGAGATACTGGTGGCCCTAGAAGTGTTGAGGAGGCAAGGATACAATGCCGCTGATAGATGGGGGAGCACAGAAGTGTGGACGCATGTGAGCACACTAGCCATGAACAGTTGTCTGTTATTTTTGTAGCCGCTCCTGGAGCCAGAAATCTCCAACAGAGAACTTTACCTGTACATCCCCGACCGGTAACACAAATGAGTGATTCTCTCATCCCATCACGCATCACACACAGATATTCTTCCTAGGCTGCCCGAGGTTAGTTGGGCCTCTTGAAGGCTTCTACACACTCTCTGCTACTTAGTCCGTCATAGAAATGCTTGTGAGGAGGCGAAAAACTACAGGAGTGGTATGGAAGTTGGGCAGGACAGAAAATTTCTACCCAGCGTGTCATAAATGATGAAGGCGCCTTGGGGATCCTCTTTTCCGATGATTATCGACACAACCGAAAACAGTGCACATACCGCGGGAGAGCACCCGCACCTAATAAGTCACTACTTTAGCGATCATCAATCACATCTCTGTACACCCGAAGGCAAGGCGAGTCCGTTAAAGCCAAACTTCCTATTAAAACTAGCACCTGCAGCAAGGAAGCCCTGGTGGCTTTTAGGGTCCTCCCGCGGCTGTGGCTAGGCCCGAGCGAAAGGGACGTTTTGCTGTCACGGTTGTATTCTCGAGAACAGTTCTTAGCTGCAATGGCTGTACTCGAGTACTTGAGCAAAAGGGTTGTGTTTACATCCGCCCTTTAGCGAAAATTGGCGTAGTATGCACTAGAGCTAAGAGAAAAATTATCAAGCCACACCCAAGTTGTGAGCTTGGGAGGGGGGGGAAACAAGTGGGAAAAAAAGATTGGGTGGGAACAGGTAGCTGCGCGATCGGCTCCATTAGTGGAAATATTCTTGTCCTAGAGGTCACCCGAAATCCTGTTTGAAGGAGTAGGTATCTCGTACTTGACCATGTAGATGATCAACTTGAATTATGTGGTTCAATATGTTCATTTACAAGAGTCTCTTGGAATAGTTGCTGTATTCCAAAAACTCGATTCCTTCTCTTCCTTTAGTCTGAATATTATGAATCCATTAACATTATTGGAGCGTCCTTCTATATCCGGTATGGTTTACCGCAGGGTGGTACGCTAGCCGAGGGTCCAGCGGCGATGCGGAGGCGGTGATGCTGTGGTGAGTGAGGCGGCATGAACCAGAGAAATTGTGATTGCCTCTTCCTTGTGTAAATAGTCGGATTCACCACCCACCTTTCTTCAATCAACCATCAGTCGTTTCAACAAAAATCGAACTGTTATACCGAGTGAACATTCATGAACCTACAGATTCTGCCCGATTGTATCAGGCCGAATTATTATAAGGTCTCCCTTTTCCCACCAGCCACCTTTGCAAATCAACCGGTGTCCCAAATCCTTGTCTCACAGCTTGCTACTCAATGTTTCCGGTTCTCTTTGACTATACCCTTATACGGGCACTGTTCTTAGTTAACCTTTATGTTCCGACGTTTATTTTTGGAAACTGTTGAGAATTACTCCTCTGGGTTGATGTACCGTGAGAGAAGTGCATAGGCTTCCTACTCACTATTGCGTATGCTGGGTTGTGCTGGGCTGTACGTGGAAGTGTGTATTCCGTATCCTTAGTTGTGTGACTGCGTTTGGGTATAACTATATACCGTTCTTGTCTCGCTTAGCTAGCAGTAGAACTTAATCAACAATCTTCCGCTGCATAATGAAACCGTCCAATTCGTAACAGAGACTACACCACGAAACTAAACGAGAGGCCAAAAGTTAAAGTATTAATAACACAAACTACTTCGATCAGAGCACAACTTTGGAGTGGGGTATTTCTCTCTTCCTCATTCACACGCTCTCTCTCTCTCTCCCACGCTCACACTCACACTCAACTAACTGACTGACTAACTTCCGGCACTACATCGATCCGAAAGCGCATTTCCGAACCCTTTACCTGGACGATGAAAAGACTATCTCAAGTGAACTAAGTAATACAACTCAAACTCATGCTTGATGGATAGCACTATTATATAATACCTTAGCCATATATTGGCTAACTAGAGGCCTAATTTAATTTACAATGCAGTCTACCACATAACGTAGCACTAATTCCAACCGCAACCCACACCACACCGGCCTCAAGGGAACCAGCATTCATCCCATTTCCCATCCCCCCTCCAATTTACTAAGAGGTGGGACCGCACGATACCAGGAACTCTTTAGTTTGTCTATTTCCCCCTAGAAAGGAACACCACGAGTACGGGAGTTGAAAGGGCCGGTCTTGCATTTCGCCGACACCTTCTAGTGATTGGGAAAGAGCTCTATTATTATTTATTATTGAGTGGCCTTTCACCAAGTGGTCCAAAGGTGTTCTCTCTAGCCGATCTCGTGACACTTACTATTTCGGTGTTGGGCATTCGGTGATCTCAATGTGACTTGCACCGGAGAGAACTTCGGTTCTCTCTGGGACCCGCGACAATGTATATTCTTGGTGGTTTCTCTATTTCTATGTTTCATGTTATTAAGTTAATGGCGCGGCGAGTAGGGTTAATAGGTGACATGAAAAGCTTGCTAGGCCACTACCTTCCTTAACCCAGGCATATAGGATAGCTAGTAGGTGTCCGCCGGGGGCCATGCGGCGCTGTTTTCCGAGCTATATTATTTACAGTAACAGCCACGTATAGACTAGTATAGTAGGTACCATCTTTCCATAGCTGTTCACAATCAGGAAGTCTTGAGTTATCGTACACCACTCTTCCTCTATCTAAAAAAAGAAACCACTCTATGTATACTTTATCTATTACTTAGAGTAGAGGGGACGAAATCGAGAAAAAAAAACGTATAATACTAATAGAGAAAAAAGGCGCAAGCGGTGATTCATAGTTAAAGGAAAATTAAACGTGAGGGTATGAAAGCTGAAATCTATAAATTGAACATTCTCATAATAATAGAACCACTTCGCCTCTAGAGACTAGATTCTACTGTCTATTGCAAGAGAAAACCATAAACCATCACTCGATGAAGTTAGACAGGGGTTTGTGACAACATGTGTGTATCCTATTCTTATGGGATTTCCTTCGTCGACAAAGGGTGGTGTTGAAGGACAACTCATCAGCAAAGTGCTCCGAAAGGGAAGGAGTGGCATTGATTTCCGTATGGTGTCTCCTAAGCGTTAAATCGCGCGGTGGGTCACACTTTGTGAGGTTGTAGCAGCGCTATCACCCTCGTATGGCCATAGCTAGATGCGAACGTGAGCGGTGTTCGACCGTTGTTATCTGCCTTGTCGGGGTTAACCCCCTCCTGCCCGAGCAGCACTTCCACCACTTGCTCATGTCCATTCTGAGCAGCATGCGAGAGCGGTGTTTGACCGTCTTTATCGGGCTCGTCGGGGTTGACCTCTTTCCGCTCAAGCAATGTTTTTACCGCTCCCTTATGTCCACCCAAAGCAGCATACAGGAGCGGTGTTCGGCCATAATTACTGGTCCTATTAGGGTTGACCCCTTGCTGCCCAAGCAGTATTTTCACCACTCTCTCCTCTCCATTCTGAGCAGCAAACGAAAGAGGTGTTCGACCGCAATTATCTGGCTTATCGGGGTTGACTTCTTTCCGCCCGAGTAGTGTTTCGACAACTGCCTCATGTCCCTCTTGAGCGGCATACATGAGCGGTGTTTTTCCGGAAGCATTGGGTTTTTCAGGGTTGACCTCTTCCTGTGCGAGTAGCATTTTCGCCATTCCCTCGTGTCCATACCCAGCGGCATAGGAAAGCGGCGTTTGGCCGTATTTATCCGGCCTATCAGGGTTGACCTCTTCCCGCCGGAGCAAGACTTTCACCACTCCCTCATGTCCATTACGAGCAGCAAGCGAGAGTGGCGTTCGACCGTAATTATCCGGGTTGTCAGGGGTTACCTCTTCCCACCCAAGCAGTATTTTGACTGTTTCATCATGCCCATTGTGAGCCGCCCACGCGAGTGGTGTGAATCCCCCAAAATCTTCTTCATTGATATCACAATAATGCAGCTCTATCAAAGCAACTACGACCTCAACGATTCCAAAGAACGATGCGCAGTGTAGTCCACTAAACCAGAACCCGGAGTCGAAGCCCTCACGAAATACGTACCCTAGTTCCTCGAAAATAAGCTTGGTAGATATGTGGTCATCATACCCCTGAAGGAGCTCCAGCGCAAGTGATCTGGTGGAGTCCGAGAGTTCCCTTTTTGCATGGACTCCCCAGTATACAGAACAGTATTCCAGGAAAGGAGGGGTGTTCCCGGAATCAAGGGAGGGGTCAGCCGAGATGGCCTTCACCTGTTCGGAATTCAGATAGGTCAGGCAGATCTCTGCCATTGCCGAATGAGGTCTACTAAAAATATCGGGATTGGTGGAAAGATACTCTTGCAGAGTAAAGTGGACCAGTCGCACAATTGATTCCTCCTTATCCACAGTAATAAGCCCTTCACAGTATCCCACTAATGTCGAAATCGATGGGGCGTTCTCGGCATTGAAATTTCTGGAGCCTAGCTCGATTGCTAGGGCATGGCAGAGCTCATCCGCCATCAACGGTCGTTCCGCATGACTGATCCACATCAAAGCTTCCATCCCAAGCCTCGATTTATCCCCATCCTGCGCCTTTATCCGTTAGATGGTCGCACCGTAAGCATCTCTCAACCCCAATCCATCGGTCATTTTGTTGAGCCTCTCTCGTCTCCGGTATATTGTCGATTCTTGCAATATTGCCTCAATATTTAAGGAAACGAGTAGAAACCTAAACATATTTATTAGCCAATGATATGCGGTGGAGTTCTCAGTGTCATTGTCCCCCCTACGCACATTTCCGATATATTTTCAGGAATCTTCTCTAGAATGTCTGCCACGAGACTCTCATCCATGGCATCTGGAGCTTCATCCTCGCCTAGTCTAGCGCGGAGGTATCTAATGATATCGCCTTTGATAGGACCTACAGATACACTTATCATCCATCTAACGAGACGCTTTTCGACCTCAGCCCGAACATGGGGCCTTCCGGTTACGAATATTCGCGCATCCGGAGACTTCTCAAGAATTTGTGTCAGCGAATCGAGGATCTTGACTCGTTGCACTCTCGCGCATTCGTCTAAGGCGTCAATGCATATAAATGTGCGCTGTGAGGAGGTGATGCCCTGTAGCATCTTCACGATATCGGCAAGCTGGGGTGCTCGTCCGCCAATGGCCTTCTTCTGTTCTTGAAAGGCCTGGGATATTTTCTCCGGAATTCTTTCCATTCCACCAACCATCTGTTTCAGCAATGAACCTAGCATGTTGGTCGCGGATTGCTCTTTTCGCGCTGCAAAGTCAAAGTAAAAGCACGTAACGGTGGCGTTTTGTCCTCTCGCCTGATCGCATAGCCTATCTACTACTAGCGAACTGTGATCGTGACTTGTTAGCACATGCTCTCTTCTCTCCCGGGGAATAATCCTTGTTACCTGATAAATGTCTTACCCACCCCCGGACCTCCATAGCAAAATAGAGCTGCCTTGTCGCCTTCACCCTCCCCATCTAAGCCGTACCATATCCTGAATTCCTTGGTTTGTGTGAGCCATTCCCCGATATCGCTGACACGGCGCTCTTGAACGTCCCGATGTCGCAACCTGGGCTCGAGGGGTGATAGCCAGGTCAGCAGTTAAGACCGATCATCGGCAACAATATGGTTGTTCGATACGTTGTTAAAAGAGTTCGTGTTATTATTGAAGGAGTTACTACTATCAGGGATGATAGACTGAGACATCCTATGCTCTTTGTTGCTTGCGCTTTTGAATGGGGGGATTATCGAGTGTAGTTGATGATATTCTTCGGAGCGGTAGAAAAGCAGAGTCAGGCTACAGTAAAGTGGGGGGTTGCTGGTTTTAAAAAGTCTCGCAGGCACTGGCACAGTGCAGCTATGATACCTACTAGTACTCGAGTACACCATACGGGTACCATGCCGCAGAACATCCCGATTAAGCCAGCAGGCGAATCTGAATACCGGTAGTGAAACTAATACTGTTCTTGCCTATTATTGTTATCTCCTGAGAGTGGCAGACAAGCGTGACCCCGTGGAATAATCCGCTGGAAAAGGTAAAGTGAAAAAATCGTCGTCGCCTACCTTCCTTCACACCGCCACAAATCTGGAAAAGACAGGGTAATACTCGTAAAAGCAAATATTACATCATCTCTCGCTTACAGTACCACAAATGACCACCCTTTTCAACCTCTAAAACAGAACCCAGGAGAATAACCGAGAAAGCTTTCTTCGAAATCGCCCAAGATAAAAGAAACACATGCGAACATTCTCACTCAAGGGAGCTTTCCACTACCGCGCCCCTAGCACGCTCCGCTTTAGCCTCCCTTATACCATACATGATCTAGCTCCAAGTAACCTCAAGCACCCGTTATGTCCCGTGGGCATCCAAAGTCCCATCTGATCTGGTAACCATCCATCTAAACAGATTTCTTCCCCTAACTCCCACCCCCAGTAGCAGTGAGGCATCCCTAGAAAGCCAAGCTGAGGGGGGAAATAAAAGAAAGACAAAAAGAGGAGAGGTGGGTTGATAGACCTCTAGGGCTGTGTTGTTACGCTGAAGGTCTCAAATTCTCCGACCGCCCCTCGAAGTTACCGTAAAAATTGGGAAGACCCAGAATACGCTAGCAAGGGTAAAGAAGGTGTGGCAAACCGTTGCCCCCTTAAGAGGAAATTCAACTGCTAAAAGAGATGAAATTCTGTGCTTGGGTGGCGATCATGCGAAATATTATTCCCCCTTGAGGCAATTTCTCTTCCAGCTCTCTTCCAGCCGCGCTTTCGTACCCTTGCTAGCGTATTCTGGGTTTTCCCAATTTTTACGGTATGGTGCCGGGCATTTGAAATCAGCCCTCATGGGTAATTCAAGAAAATGCTTAGTAATATGCCAAGACTAAAAGGGTTAGGGTTATGTGGTCTAAAATGTGTACCTCTGCGGGGAGACCTTCCCCACTTTTCTTCTCATTCATATATTATAGCTTCTCATCTAACTACACATCAACTCCTCCTCCAGTCACTTCTCCTGCAGTCACTCCTTCTTCTCTGATTACTCCTCCTCCCTGGGTCAGTCTTCCACTCGTTATTGCTCCTCCCTCTATTACTCCTCCCCAGTCACCTCTCCTCCCGTAGTCACTCCTCCTCCTCCCGCAGTTGCTCCCCCTCCTCCAGTCGTCGCTCCTCCCCCAGTCACATCTCCTCCTTTGGTCTCCCCTCCTCCCCCTCCCCTAGTCATTCCTGCCCCTCCGGTCGCCCCTCCTCCGGTCGCCCCTCCTCCGGTCGCCCCTCCTCCGGTCGCCCCTCCTCCGGTCGCCCCTCCTCCGGTTGCCCCTTCGCCTGTCGCCCCTCTTCCGATCGCCCCTCCTCTCTTAGTCTCCCTCTCCGCCCCCAGTCACTTCTTTCCTCAGTCACTCCTGACAGGTTTCTCCTTGGTTTCGATCAAGACTATATGCCCTCTCTACATGTCCCCAGTTTTGAAGTAGATTCGTCGATGCGATTTGTAATTCTCAGTCCATTTGCCAAATTCCGGTGACCCATATCCAAGGCCTGCCCGATAGGCTTGTATTCTGCGCATGCATCTGTGATAGTGCCCATGAATTGTTGAGTTTTTAACAGTTGCTAGAGCTTGTGGAATAGCTGAACGTAGATCATCAATCGTATATCGGCAATTATCTCTTGTATATCGTTTTCCCTCCCCCCAATAATACTCAATCCAATTCAATTCACAATGGAATTTAGGAAGAAATAAGATAAGATGACCGCTTCTTTCAATCTCTTCTTGCAGCATACCTTTCTGAGCAAGAAAATCTTCTTCTCTGCTTAGAATTTCAGCTGCGCAACAGCCTACTCAAGAAGTATCACCAGTAATGTTAATAATGCAGTATTATAGATGTAGGCAGTAGAGATCTTACTATTCCCGGAACAACTAGGTGGTTGCTCTTTACAGTCTTTGCAGTCCCGACCGGAAAAGTGTTCATGAAGAATGCAGCGAACTTTAAGTTGACATTTGCTGCATATACGTCTCTGTTCACAAGAGTCACACTTTCGTCGTTGTGTGCATATTCCCCTATGCCTCTTAGGTTGCTTACAATCCTCACACTTTGAACCAGACTTGCAGTCTTTGCATCGCTGATAGAGCTTGCAATTCTGACATAGGTTTTTAGGGCAATGCATACTTAATCCATCCTTCCACAAGCCTCTTTCCTGTAAGACTACTTTCATACCCTTAGCTAGAGTAGTCTCAGTTCCCGTATGCGAGTCGATAGCCTGATAGGTCATTTCCTGAACCTGTGCTGGGTCTCCATTCATGTAGCCTCGGCGTAAAAGCTTCTGACTTAGCCCACCAGATTTGAGTGACATGGACTGAACCCGGAGTGCATTATCGGCATAAGTACCATGATTGGAGGAGTTGTCAAAAAGAAAAAGAAACTGATATCCAGGATAAATCTTCCTTAGCATAGGTAGAGCGACCTCCAGCACATGAGCTACAAGGTCTTTTCCGTCCCAATAACCTTCCGTCTTTCCATACTCTAAATATTTAGTTGCATATAATGGTAATTGTGTATCTGAGTTTGTTCTCTCCTCTTCACTTAGAGACTCTGTAGATAACCGACTCCATGGTAGGAGGAAATCAGAAACCATGATTCCTTGTCCTCTCCCTTTAGGACGTAGAAAATGTCGAGCGGGGCCAATCCAAGCTTGTCGCCGTCCATCGTTGCTTGAAAAGGTTGACTCATCATGGGTGACTAGAATAATTGGCCGCTGTCCTGGTCCTCCCACAATACAATCTTGTGGATATGCTTTCTTTACCATTGTTCCATCATCTTCAAATTCCACAATATAAGGCCAAAGCTTTTCTAACCTTTCAATAAATATCTTTCTATATTCCACCACATCTTGTCGTTCATGCCCATCCACATATACTTCCTTCTTGACATCTCGCCAATTTAGTCCCTGTTTGCGTAACCAACGGCGTACAGTTGAGGCCACTATCGCTTTCCGCTTCCGTATATCAAGACTCCCGGTGTCAACATCATTTTCTACACCAGTACGCTGTAGTGAATAATTTATTCTCTCCTCTATATCCTATAAAATTTATTAATTCAAAGAGCTTTTCAGTATAAATTCAAGCTTTTTTTATTTGGGAAACCCACCCAGACTCCTAAGTCAATGCCACCATCTATACTCAAATCAGAGTTGGAAGCAGCGCGGTTCTTAACATAACAGTTAATTACCTCTGCTAACCTTCTTGAAGTAAGTCCTGTCAGATAAATATAAAAATTAATAAATTTCAACTAAAGTATACTAGTATAGAGTATCTTACCCTCTCCACTCTTTTCCATATACTCTCGAACAGCAAGTAAGATATCCTCATCTTCAAAAATAGATCTCACTTGGTTACCATTTGAACCTATACGACGAGCAGGAATTATTCTCTTTTCTCTCCAACTGCGTTCCCAATGAATAATCATTCGGGCTGTATGGTAGCCACGGCCACAAGAGTTTGCCACCTGTAGGGCCATTGCTCGCCGTCCAGCTTTACATTTTTTTTGAATCAAGTAAAAACTATGAACCAGTTGGTGACGAAGGAGGAGATGGCCGGTAAGCTCTCCACTATAGCGCCTAACTTGCTCACTCTTTCTAGTTAAAAGGTGTCCTAACTCTTTTGTAGCTTCTTCCAAATTCTTCTTATCCTTCTCCTCAGCAATTACCGCTTCTCCAGGCCCACCTCTGGGCAATTCTTCAATCACAATTTGCCTAAATGGACGATTGGCAATCTCTTCTGCTGCCACTTCTCTACCCCCCTCTGACTCAGCTGCAAGACTGATCCCAAGATCAATTTGGCGTTGAAATACAGCCTTAATATTATAAGAAGTACCTGCAGCAACGGCAAGTTCATGCTTATTCTTCCGGTGGTTGTACAAAGTTTTTCCAGATCCGAGGCCATATGACTGACGCATACTCTCTCCGGCTCCCTCGTCCCAGATTAAATCATTTAAAGTTTTTCTATATATTTAAAGGGTTAGTGATTCTGCTTTTAAAATTATTTGATTATGTTTTCTTACACTTTCTTTCGATAACTGCCGGACTCATTTTCATCCTCACTCTCAATTTCCGTTTCCTCCAATGGATCTGACTCATTGTCCGATACATCACAGTCTGTATCGCTCCCCTCTCCATCACAGCTATCTTCCTCGCTTATACCGGTAGTTTGAGGATCATTCTCGTGAAACTCTTTCAGCCGCTGCTGTGCTATTGCTCGTAGGTGTTGACGTCTTTTCAATGAAACTGGCATTCTGAAATGGCTAACGAGAGTCTTAAAGAGGTGATTGTCGATGAAGCTTGTTCGCTCCTTCCTGCTTTTATTCTCAATGTTTGCTTCCTGTCTCCGGCATCACAGGTTCTCACTCGGTCTCGGGTAGGTGCATATTGCGGCTAATTTGTGGGTAATTCGCTTTGATCCCCATACAAAATGCCCCATCTTGAATGTCATTTTTCTTACTAACCAAAAGGCTAAGAGAGAATTTCTTAACATAGATTTATTCAGAGCTGGTTAATTTATAAGTCTATGTTTTTATTTTTACGACATAATGTTGTGATAAGGTGTTGGCGTCATTGGAGTTTTTCACTTTTCCTTGCCTTATTGTGGTTGATTTCAAGCGCCCGGCACCATACCTGAGGTTGGTAAAACGAACCCTATTGTATCGAGGCTCAAAGGTAGCCAGAGCGTCTGAATTTTTGTGGTATGCAATCCCAGCTCGTTTTACAAATGCTGGGAAATTGCCAGCACACAAGGTCCCAGCCGTAGCAGCATTGCCCTCGCTTTTAAGTATGTTAGTGGCTTGAATACAGGGATTCTTCTAACGCTAAATATCCCCCGTTTGCTACAGTACAAGTACTTGTAATCCACGGCGAAGCGAGTCCACCGTGAGGCGGGTCTACTTGACAGATTCAAAAGTATTGGGAAATATTGGCGCCAAGATATTACCGTCGGGGAAGTAAATGAAGGAGAGAATTTCCCAATACTTTTGAATCTGTCAAGTACACAGAGAAAAATCTAGGTGATGTTGTCATCGTTGACTAAGCAACCTGGCGAAATTGAAGATGTCCCCCAAATTCCTGGAGCTAGTACCTTATCTGAACAGTGGTAATGTGGCCTAATAATCCTGGTGAATAAGGACTCTACTGCTACTAATTCTCTCTATAAACCTAAACCGATAATCATGACAACCGATGTGAAAATTCGTTTTGATGATCACTCACCTCTGTTCCCGGACCTTACGCTGATTCCGGACAGCTAGCTTAAGTTCACCCGGCTTCCCTGCACCTAGTAGAAGAGATTTTGGGTACCGGGAAGGACTGAAAGAACTTTATGAGCAGCTCCTAGTAGAGACAATACAAGAGTTTTTTCTAGAGACTCTAGCACTTTGTCCAGTACTATGCCGGGTTACAGGTCTGTTTGGCTAAAAGAGCTGGAATACAAAGACTACCGGAGGTTGCAACTATTATTGGTGTTTTTATCTTAATTTCTCATTCCTAATTTTTACTGTATAGTTAAGTTTTATCCAATGTTTCTTGTATTGAGTTTTAGGAATAAGAGCAGGCAGGGTATGGACAATGTCTGAGGTTGCACCATCACCAAGACTTTGTCTAGTCACTGTACTATATGGTTTTTATATAGTTCAAAATAGCCTCAATAATCTTTGTGCAATCGTACACCGCTTTTACTCTATCAAAAAAAAACCACTCTATATTATATAATTTATCTATAATTTAGGGAAGAACGTGGGGGGTGATGAAAGGAAGAAAATAGGGTACTCGAGTACAATAGAAAGAAAAAGTCACAGGCAACAATTTACAGCAAGAGGAAAATTGAATAAGATACGAAAACTGTAGGCTATACATAGAACCTTCTGACAATAATAGAACTATTTCACCCGGCAGACTAGATTCTACTGCGCTTTGTAAATCTAAGCTCATAAACCCCCATTCGACTAAGTTAGACAGTGAGTTTCGGACGGGTGTGACAACATATATGTGCATTCCAATCCCTTATATTTCGTTCGGTACGAAGGATAATGGCTAAGGACAACTCACATGAGCAACATGCTCCGAAAGAGAAGGAACGGCGTTGGTTTTCAGGAGGTGGTGTCTCTTAGGCCTCAAACAGCATCGTGGATTACCGCTTCGTGAGGCTGTAGCAGCGCTATCACCCTCTGATAACCGTACTTAGCCGCAAGCATTAGTGGTGTTTGGCCGTCATTATCCACCTTGTTGGGGTTGACCTCATCCCGCCCGAGTAGCATTTTCACCACTCCCTCATCCCCATTCCTTGCGGCAAACCAGAGCGGTGTTCGGCCATTACAATCGGGCTTGTCGGGATTGACTTCTTTCCGCTCGAGCAGCATTTTTGCCATTCCCTCGCATCTAGACTCGGCAGCACCCGAGAGTGGTGGTCCGCCGTCACAATCGAGCTTGTCGGGGTTGACTTCTTCCCACTCGAGTAGCATTTTTACCACTCCCTCAAGCCCAGACCCGGCGACACTCGAGAGCGGTGTTCGGCCGAAATTATCTGGCTTGTCGGGGTCGACACCCTCCCGCCCGAGTAGCATTTCCATTACCCCCTCACGTCCACACCAAGCAGCATGCCAGAGTGGTGTTCGGCCGTCACAATCAGGCTTGTCGGGATTGACTTCTTCCCGCTCGAGTAGCATTTTTACCACCCCCTCGCATCCAGACTCGGCAGCACCCGAGAGCAGTGGTCCGCCGTCACAATCGGGCTTGTCGGGGTTGGCTACTTCCCGCTCGAGTAGCGTTTTTACCACTCCCTCATGCCCATGCCAAGCGGCATACGAGAGGGGTGTTAGGCCGAAATTATCCGGCTTGTCAGGGTCGACCTCGTCCAACCCGAGTAGTATTTTCACCACTCCCTCATGTCCATTCTTGGCAGCATACGAGAAGGGCGTTTGGCCCATGAGACCTGGCTTGTCGGGGCTGACCTCTTCCTGCCTGAGCAACACTTTGACCGTTTCGTCATGTCCATTATGAGCCGCCCATCCAAGTGGTGTATACCCCCAAATATCTTCTTGGTTGATATCATGATAGGCTTGCTCTACCAAAGTGGGTACGACTTCAACAATCCCGAAGAACGATGCACAGTGTAGTCCACTGAACCGGAGACTGATACTGGTATTCCCACGGCTCAGGTCCTTTAAAGTTATGTCCTGAAAAATAAATCGGCTGGATATGTGGTCATCATATCCGTGGAGCAGCTCCAAGGCAAGTGACCTGGCGCAGTCTGAGAGTTCCCTTTTCGCATGGACTCCCCAGTATATAGAACAATATTCTAGAAAGGGTGTGTCGAGCGCGTTGGGGGAGGGATCGGTGGAAAGGGCCTTGACCTGCTCGAAATTCAGATAGGTCAAGCAAACCTCTGCCATCGCCGAGTGAGGTCTACCGAAAATATCGGGATGGGCAGAAAGATAGTCTTGCAGAGTAAAGTGAATTAGTCGCACAGTTGATGCCTCCTTATCCACAGTAATAAGGCCTTGACAGCAGCCCACCAATGTCGATATCGAAGGGACATTGCCGGCGTTAAAATACCCGGAGCCTAGCTCGATTGCTAGGGCGTGGCAGAGCTCATCTGCCCTCAACGGCCTTTCCGCATGACTGACCCACATCAAAGCTTCCATCTCAAGTCTCGATTTATCCCCATCCTGCGCCTTTATCCGTTCGATCGTAGCATCGTAAGCATCTTCCAACCCCAATCCACCTGTCATTTTGTTGAGCCTCTCTCGTCTCCGGTATATTGTCGATTCTCGCAAGATTGACCCGATGTTTAAGGAAACGAGTAGAAACCTAATATATTTATTAGCCGGTAATAATGGGGGGAGCTCTCAGAACTATTGTTCTTACGCACATTTCAGATAAACTTTCGGGAATCTTCTCCAGAATGTCTGCCTCTAGACTCTCGTCCATGGCATCTGGGGTCTCATCCTCCCTTAATCTGGCGCGAAGGTATCTGATGAGATCGTCTCTCTTGGGACCTATGGATACGCTTAACACCCGTCCAGGGAGACACTTTTCGATCTCAGCCTGAATATGGGGCCGCCCGGTCAAGAATATTCGACTGCCGGGGGAGTTCTCAACTATTTGTTTCAGCGAATCGAGGAGCCTGACCCGTTGCACGCCCGCACATTCGTCCAGAGCGTCAATGCACATAAATGTGCGTTGTGTGGACGTGATGAGTTGCAGCATCTCCATGATATCAACCAGTTGCGGTCTGCGTCCACAAATGGCTCTTTTCTGCTCTAGTAAGGCCCGCGATACCTCCTCAGGAATCCTTTCCATTCCGTTAATCATCTGCTTCAGCAATGAACCCATCATACTGGTGGCAGACTGCTCCTTTCTAGACGCGAAGTCGAAATAAAAACATGTAACGGCGATGTTTTGTCCCCTGGCCTGATGGCATAGTCTGTCTACTACTAGCGAACTGCCATTGCGGGTTGTTAGCACTGGTTCGCTTTCTTGTCTCCCCGGAGAATGACCCTTGCTACCTGATAAATGTCTTGCCGACCCCCGGATCTCCATAGCAAAACAGAACTGCCTTATTACTTTCACCCTCCCCACCCAAGCGGGACCATCCCATGAATTCTTCGGTTTGCATGAGCCATTCCCCGATACCGTTGACACGGCGCTCTTGAATGTCCCAATGCCGTAAGCCAGGCTCTAGGGGGGATAGCCAGGTTAGGAGGTCAGACAAATCGTTTGCAACAGTATAGTTGTTCGATACATTGTTAAACGAGTTCGTATTATTGCTGATAGTATATTGAGACATCTTCCACAGTAATTGCTTGCTTTGTTGAAGAGGAGGAGTTACTTAGTATTGTTGATGATATTACTAGGAGCAGAAGAAAAGCGGGGTCAGGCTGAGGAAAAGCAGGGGTCTGCTACCTGTATTGTTACGGCAGCCTAGCAGCTACAGCCACTTCGAAGGTGTCGAAGGGCATCTCAACTGAGCCACCTGAAAGGCGTAAAGCTAATATTACTCTTGCGGCTATTTCATCCAGTGTTGCAAAGAAGCCCTTCGGTAATCGAACCCGGGGGGGTTTGAATCGGGGCTTTTAAAAATGGTGATTGAAGGGGGGGTGTTCTTTAATGCCTTAGTAAGCAAAAATAGAAGAACTTTTACAGCTGCCAGAGCATTTATTGCTAAGAAGCAGAGTGCCAGTGCTGGCTTATTCGCTTCTCCTAAATTTTCCTTATTTTTCCTACATTTCTTTGCTTCCAACTGCCTTCAAATGTCATTGTTTACCATCTTGTTAGAAGGGGTTCTATTATCCTGTAACCTCCCGGTTCGAAAAAGCGTGTTCAAGTCCTTCGATCATTTTTTGATCCAACCCCCCCTTCGTTACAACACCACTCAAGGGAGCTTTCCACTACCGCACCCCTAGCACGCTCCGCTTTAGCCTCCCTTATGCCATACACGTCTACCGTGTAGCTATGCCATCAAAAAGTTACACCTACTCTAGGTAAACGCCATCCACTTTGCTGCACTCTTCCCCACTGTCAAACCCCCTTTAACAGTCGGTATTGTTTCAAGCTGTTAGACGGCCGTCTATCAGTAAATGGGCCCTAAGTTACCGCTAGTTAGTAAGGTTGAGTAAGAACGAGCGAATTTCCCCGCTTGCCCTGAAGTTGTTTACTAGCGATAGGAGTCATGTTTTTCTGTTGCTTGAATTCTTAGCGTTTAATCGTTTGCGGCTTAAAATCTGCACCTCAGGCTTTTTGGGCTATATAAACCCTTACGAGCAAGTGAAACACTGCGGGGCTAACATAGCAGCTAACTTAACTTGACAACACTCAAAGTTCTGCCTGGAGTGTCCAAAGATCAGAGATCTCCTTCTTGCGCTGATTAAATGTTATCGCTATCCCATGGACCGATGAGACACGCAGATTCCGTTCCTTCCGTTTATGGCAGCTCTATTCTGTGGCTCAGTAACTTTCCACCAATAAAAGCTCGATATTTCACAATTTTTGCTTGGCAAAGCTGCTGAGCCACAGACTAGAGTTACCGTAAACGGAAGGAACGGAATCTGCATGTCTCATCGGTTGAAGGGATAGTCATCCCGGATCCTTTTTTCTTCCCATCAGTATCTCTGGCATTGTACCATGAACACTAATTAACCAATAGAGTTTGCCACTTATGAACGATAATATCTAGGTTACCCTAAATGCTCTAAGATATGATTTTTTTTTTTTTGGCAATCAACAGAGCTGTGATTTTGTGACCAAGATCGTACCATATTATTGCAGTGTTGGGCATTCGTTTTAAACAGCGAAACCAAACGCTAAGAATTAAGGCCACCAAATGCGGCTCCGGTCGCCATTCACACCAATTTGGGGTAAGTGGGGAAGTTCACTCGTTCTCATCTACTTGCTCTTTCTCTCACGCCCAACTAGCTAACAACGGTATAAACAGGAGTATATATAAATCAACAACGAGGTCGTCCTATCCTTGTATCGATCTCGACACATATCCATTCTCTTCCACCTAGGCCTCCTTTTCCCTTTTCCCTACTCCCGTGCTAACAAAAAGGACGATAAAGTTATGCTTGATAGAGAACTCCCACTGTTCATAGCCTCAGCACATCCGACTCTCCGTGAATCCGACGCTTTCATTCTCCCGTATTGCTTCCGCCAGATGCATTGACCCAAAGCCCATTTCTGAACCCTTTATCCAAACAATGAAACGACGATCGCCAGAGCATGCCGAGCAGCGCACGTGATTTCGAATAATTCGGCGGTCTTAATGTGGCTCTTACCGGGAGGGAACAGCAGTTGCTCTGGAGACTCGCTACAGTGCACCGTCTTAGTTTCTCCACTCGTACTTTTCAAGCTCTCAAGTTAATGGTGGACGAATGAAATTAATGAATGGCATGAAAACGCTGTCTGCTCGGCCCCTACCCTCCATCTCCGTGCCTATGCGGGAGTAACTAGTGGGTATCAGACAAGCACAACACCGTAATATCCATTAAGCCATATCATTTATCGTAGCCAGTCCCCTAGGGTAAGTACGGTTTTTGTATAGTTCAAAATCGCCTCAAGAATCTTTATGCTATCGTACACTGCTTTTCCCCTATCTATAATAGCACTTTATATACAATTTATCTATCACTTAGAGAGAGGGCTGGGGGGAATGGGGAAAAAAGGAGATGAAAAACAGTAGAGGGAGAAAAGGGAAATCCTAGCAAGAATTTAATGCTTAAAGAAAATTAAATACGACAAAATGAAAAAGTGTAAGATATATGTTGAATCTTTAACCAACAATAAAAATATTTCACCCCATACACCAGAATCCACTGTACTCTGTGGACACAAACTTATAACTCTTCATTCGACTAAGTTAGGCAGGGGGATTTAGGGGGGAATAATAACACATATGCACCTTCCCAACCCCCCAAGGGATTTTCTTCGCTTACAACGGATGATGCCCAAGGATGTCTTCCATGAAAAACACACTCAGAAGGGGGAAGGATGGCGTTGATTTCCATGAGGTGGTGTCTCCTAGGCCTCAGATTGCATCGTGGGTTACCGGTTCGTGAGGCAGTAGAAGCGCTATTTCCCTCTTATATAGCCATCATGCTGTGAACATGGACAATGTTTAGCCGTAATTATCTAGATTGTCGAGGTTGACCTGTAATCTGCGCGAGTAGAATTTCTACTACTCCCCTATGTTTATTCTTCGCAGCATGACGGACAGGTGTTCGGCCGTCACGATCGGGCTTCTTGGGGTTGACCTCTTCGCACCCGAGTAGAATTTTCACTGCTCCCTCCTCTCCGCCCCCAGCGGCCCACGAGAGCGGTGTTCGGCCGTCATTATCCGGCTTGTCGGGGTGGACCTCTTTCCGCTGAAGTAATATTTTGACCATCCCCTCATGTCCAACCTCAGCGGCCCTTGAGAGCGCAGTTCGACCGCGAGTATCCGGCTTGTCGGAGTTAACCTCTTCCCGCCCGAGTAGTACTTTCATCACTCCTTCATATCCATTCTGAGCAGCACACGAAAAGGGCGTCCTACCCTGAACACATGGCTTATCGGGGCTGACCTCCTTCCGCTCGAGTAGCATTTTCACAATTCGCTCACGCCCACCCTCAGCAGCAACTAGAAGCGGTGTTCGGCCGATAAAATCCGGCTTGTCAGGGCCGACCTTTTCACACTCGAGTAGCATTTTCACCACTCCCTCACGTCCATGCCCAGCAGCAAAGAAGAGCGGTGTTCGGCCGAATTTATCCGGCTCGTCAGGGAGGACCTTTCCCTGCCCGAGCAGTGTTTTGACTACCCCCTCATGTCCATACTGGGCAGCATACGAGAGGGGCGCTCTGTTAACTGGGCATGGCTTGTTAACATTGACCTCTTTCAACCCTAGCAGCATTTTGACCGTTTCATCGTGTCCATTATGAGACGCCCACGTAAGTGGTGTAAACCCCCAAAAATCTTCTTGGTTAATATTATAACGGCCCAGCTGTGCCAGGGCGGCTACAATCTGAGTAACTCCGAAGAACGATGCGCAGTGTAGTCCACTAAACCAGAAACTGAAGGGGCTACGATTTTTGTACTTTGGTTGTTCGAAAATCAATTTGGCGGATACGTGGCTATGAAAGTCCCAAAGCAGGTCCAGCGCAAGTGACCTGGCGGAGTCCGAGAGTTCCCTTTTCGCATGGGCTCCCCAGTGTAAAGAGCAATATTCCAGAAAAGGCATGCTTTGAGTGTCGGGGGAGAGATCGGGGGAAAGGGCCTTAATCTGTTCGGAATTCAGATAGGTGAGGCAGACCTCTGCCATTGATGAGTGAGGTGCACTGAAAATATTGGGATGGGCGGAAAGATACTCTTGCAGAGTAAAGTGGGTCAGTCGCACAGTTGATGCTTCCTTATTCACAGTAATGAGGCCTTGGCAGCAGGACAGTAATGTTGATACCGAAGGGGCATTGGTTGCATTGAAATTCCGGGAGCCTAGCTCAATTGCTAGGGCGTGGCATAGTTCATCCGCTCTCAATGGCCGTTCAGCATAACTAACCCACATCAATGCTTCCATCCCAAGCCTCGACCTGTCCCCGCTCTGCGCCTTTATCCTTTCGATCGTGGCATCGTAAACATCCCCCAACCCCAATCCACGAGCTATTTTACTAAGTATTTCTCGTCTCCTATATATTGTAGATTCTTGTAAGATCGCCTCGATATTTAAGGAAACGAGTAGAAACCTAAAATATGTCCATTAGTCGGTAATGCGGGGTGGAATTCTCGGGGTCATCGCGCCTACGCACATATCCGATAAATTTTCGGGAATCTTCTCCAGAATGTCTGCCTCTAAACTCTCGTCCATGGCATCGGGGGTCTCATCCTCACCCAGCCTGGCGCGAAGGTATCTGATGAGATCATCTCTCTTGGGAGTTACAGATAGGCTTACCACCCTTCCGGGAAGGCGCTTTTCGATCTCGGCCTGAATAATGGGCCTTCCGGTCACGAATATTCGAGTGCCTGGGGAGTCCTTGACGATTTGGTTCAGCGAATCGAGGAGCCTGACTCGTTGCACAACTGCGCATTCGTCTAGAGCGTCTATGCACATAAACGTGCGCTGTGTGGACATAATGAGTTGCAGCATCTTCATGATATCATCGAGTTGCGGGCTGCGTCCACTAATGGCCTTTCTCTGCTCTTGCAAGGCCCGCGATATCTCCTCAGGAACCCTTTCCATTCCGTTAATCATCTGCTTCAGCAATGAACCCAGCATACTGGTGGCAGACTGCTCCTTTCGGGCCGCGAAATCGAAGTAAAAACACGTGACGGCGATGTTTTGTCCCCTAACTTGATCGCAAAGTCTGTCCACTACTAGCGAGCTGTCATCACAGGTTGTTAGCACAGGTTCACTTTCTTCTCTCCCCGGAGAACAACTCTTGTTACCTGATGAATGTCTTGCCAACTCCAGGATCCCCGTAGCAAAACAGAACTGCCTTATCACCTTCACCTTCCCCTCCCAATCCGCACCATCTTCTAAATTCCCCAGTTTGCATGAGCCATTCCCCGATATCTTTTACACGGCGCTCTTGAATGTTAGAATGTCGTAAGCCGGGCTCGAGGGGTGATAGCCAGGTTAGGAGATGAGACCGATCATCGGTAACAATATAAGTGTTCGATACATTGTTGAAAGAGTTGGTATTGTTGCTAAGAGTGTATTGAGACATCTTCCACTTGTTATTGCTTGCTTTGTTGAAAAGGAGGAGTTACTGAGTATTGTTGGTTGATGATATTCCTAGGAGTGGAAGAAAAGCGGGGTCAGGCTGAAGAAAAGAGGGTGCTTGCTGGTCTTACAGCAGCCCAGCCACTCGAGTACGATATAAGGTGCCGAAGGGCACTCCGTTAAAAATGTACAATTTCCTATCCTGTACTATACGGTCCCGTATGCATGTGAGCTGTGCTGCAAACCTAGGCGACCAGGTATGATATTATACATAGATATTTCCTTCATATAGTTTAGGCGCATGATTGGAAGTTTATCCCTTAGGTTAATTTACAAGTACCATATTCCTCGATAACATCAGTCCAGAATCTTATCCTCTCTCAGCGCTCGCTTTATCACATCAGAAGTCCCCAATATTTTCACATTCCAATCAAGCCATCTGAAACCTGTAACACTAGTACAATCCTTGCGGCTATCGTATCAGTACTACAGGGCGAGGCGTCATGTATATTGTACTGTACGGGTTTCTATATCCTATCCAAAGTAGTGTTTGCCGATACGCGAGCCAGTCTGGGCTTCTGGAGTTCTTAGGTGGCAGGGGGCCAGCCTTGAAGAAGTTTGAGCATGCGCTACGCAAGCGAGTTCATGAAATATGGTCTGGTGTAAACAACCATCAGGACACCACTTCGTTACCGAATTCATCCCCGATGGATAATAGCACCGTGAAAACTAGAATAATTGGACCTCACGCTAAGGCGTCTAGAATCCTCTCCTTTGGATCAAGGAGAGGAAGATATAGCGAAAAACCAGTCTTTCAGCCTAAGAAATAAAAATAAAAATAAGCCTAACCCTACACGAGTGAAGAAAGTAGTGACGAATGGATTCCCCACTAAAAAACATGGGCATCCGGAATGGTCATCAACCCCCAAAAAATATTTAAAATTCAAGGCATTGAATAGATAGCTTCAACTATCTCAGGGAGTTACCTACATAGCTTTTAGAAAATTCTTGTCGGAGGAATGCCTGTCTATAAACTGCTGGGTTTGAGATTATCTCCAACAGTACTGTACTCCCTCCCTAACAGGTTCTTTTTGGGATGGCAACAAGAAAATCTTCGAGTCCCGCCCTACTTGAAATAACTACTAGGGTAGAAACAATATCTACATTTTCCCAAAACAAGGAGAGGTAAAGCGGAGAAGCAATAAGACTCCCAGCAGTGTATGAAATTATTTCCGCCCCAATGCCAAGCTCCACTGGCAAGTTGATATCAGTGTGAAAACTCCACATTCTGGTGTGTGATCAGCCCCGTCCCACCTTTCCCTCACAGGTGTGCTACTTGGAAAGCAACTCTAACGCTCTAGCGGCGGCTTGACAACACGTGCGCTAACTAGGTCAATAATTCAATTCGCGCCACACCATTGTCCATAAGTTAACGCCATACAAATTCTAAGGCAACTGATATTCTACCGGTTATCGTACAGGAAAACCCCATCCCCTTTACACAACTATCCCTCCCATCCCTCCCCACCCCCAGCAGCCGCAATATATCATCTCCCATTTCCCTGCCCCAAGAATCAACGCAATACCACCGCGGCGATTCCTACCCCACTAACTCCTGACAGATTTCCTACCCCAGCCATTCCCTATCATATTAAATTCTCTTTTTCCCGCTTTAGTCATACAGGAAGGCCCAGAGACTATTACCACGACAAGGAAGCAAAAAGGGAAGCAAAAAGAAAAGCAAAAAAAGGGGGGCTGAGACGCCCCTTGTGTAGAGTACTCAAACCCACCTTACCCGATACACCCGAATTCACCATGAAAGACTAACGTAACGAGAGAAATATCGTATCATCCGGATTATGTACTCGTATAGCTTCTGCCATGAAAGTTGTCAATTATAGTGGCACTGTGCTATGATATACTGTAGGAAAGAAAAATTCCATCCGAGTAAACATTGTGGGCAGCTTGTCTTAATCTATTGTAATCCCTTTTTATATCTATCCAACTATCTAATCCACATTAATGGGTTTCCACTTCTGACAGCCGGAGTCCCTACTCTACTCAATCCAGAACTCTAAGCAGAACGAACCAACACTTGCAGCGGGAGTGAGCAAGCACGACTCACATAAAGCATGCAAAACAGTCATCAGCAGCCCGGATCTCCCAAACGGACGAAAATTACAAATGAGCTCATTCGCGGCGAGTGCCGCGCCACCTATTCCGCTTTCTCCCGCCGGGTAGATTATGCAGGCAAAACAGTGTCCAGGGACAAAAACTATCTAGGACGCTAAACTTGCACCAAATTTCCACATCTAATATTTACGGAGGGTTACAGTACAATATTAAGAGTATATATGAATGGACAAACAAGCTAGCCTGTGAGGTACAATTAGATCGAGTAGGGATCAAGCCCGAGAGAAAATTTAGATGAGACAAATGGAAATAAGCTTGAGAGTCGATACTATGATCCGCTGCTGACACGTTCGGATATTCTAGTCAAAGCAAGAATTCAAGTGTGCTACCCCGACGTTCTGTAATCGAGATTCGCCACTTCCGGGGTGTAATGATTCATGATGCGTCATATCCTCGAAAACGCGAAATTGTTTATCGAGTGATATCTTATGTATGATACAAACAACAAAACTGGCTTTTATAAAAACGAAGGACTAGATTTCAAGTTCTCGGAAGTTTAGAAATTTGGCAGCGTGGATGGTGGTTTAACGCTATTATGCTAGTATTTTGAGATAAGAGTCGAGAGAGGAAGTGAAAGGGTATGGTAGGTACCGAATGGCTTGTAAATGGGAGTTGGTGCGGGTGTGGGGGGTAGTCATTTTATGACAGTAGAACTGTCGTGCCATCTAGGGAGGGGGTTTTGGGTTACTCAGAAAGCTTGGTTCGAGGAGAGTAGAGGATCGGATGATGTGGATTTGACAAAATTTAATGGTACTTTTATGGTCATAATATTATTATTTCTTCCAGATCAACCAGAGGTAGCTCCTTGAATAGGGGTTTTTGATTTGTTACTTATCTACAGTAAGTTCGAACGTTACTTGCTCGGGACCTATCGGGCCAGTGTTTTAGGTGTTCTCGGAGTTATACCAGGTTTTCTCGCTCATTCTGTCTCTGGAGTAGGAAGAGTCCCGGTCGGACCCCGGGCAGTGGCCGGTTGGTATAGTCTTGCGGGTGGGCAGCCGTAGGTGCTGAGTCGTCCGGTTGTTGCAGTCTGGCGGCCACTCGAGAGTAGGCCTTCCAAAAGCCTTGTAGCTCACCTCGCATGCGCATGTCGGGCCCTAAGCCCCTGATAGTGTCTGACGGCGGTGTCGGAGAAATCCCATCCCGCGACCTCAGAATTCCGCCTTTACACTCCTGTAGCAACTTCACCACATTTTTATGTCGCTGCAGCCTCGCCCACTCAAGCGGGGTCCTCCCGTTGTCGTCTGGTAAGCAAGGATTAACGTCCTTCATTTCTAGAAAGATCCTCACCACGCCCTCACAGCCATTCGCCGCCGCGCAGGAAAGTGGTGTTTTGCCAGAGATATCTGATGGGTTTGGGTTAATGTTTCGCTGTCTAAGGAAGAGCCTTACGATGCCCTCATTCCCAAGCCCGGCACTCCAATGGAGGGAGGTTTGACCGTTTTTGTCACCCCAGTTTGCGTCTGCATCGCCTGCTTCCAGAAGTTGCTCTACGACGTTTTTGTGATTGTTGATTACCGCGTTGATGAGTGGCGTTCGGCCCTGCTCATCAAACGAATTGTGGTCGACGTTTTTCCTTTCTAT
The DNA here is from genome assembly GCA_003070745.1 of Tuber borchii. Classification (NCBI taxonomy): domain Eukaryota; kingdom Fungi; phylum Ascomycota; class Pezizomycetes; order Pezizales; family Tuberaceae; genus Tuber; species Tuber borchii. The sequence continues at coordinate 224,698 of NESQ01000106.1, forward strand.
GAGCAACTTTACGACATCCGTGTGCCCATGCTTGGAAGCCAGTGCGAGCGGCGTCCGGTAAATTCTGTCAACCGGGTCTGGCTTGATATCTTCCCGCTCCAGTAGGAGACTTACGACATCCTCGTCGTCATGCTCAGCGGCCCAATGTAGCGGCGTGTAATACTCTGGAATGTTGGGGTTAACCTTCTTTTTGTGAAGAAGAAGTTTGATTATACCCAGATGGCCATTTTCGACGGCCCAGAATAACGGTGTTCGGTTATGAAGATCGTCCGGGGTATTTGGATCTACCTTTGTATCTCCTAGAAGGAGCTTGACTATGCTCTCTTGCCGGGAGTTTACTGCCCACAGGAGTGGCGTTCGGCCCTGATCGCATTGAGTATTGGGGTCCACACCATTTTGTGCAAGGAGCAATTTCACGATATGTTCGTTCCCTCTCTCAGCGGCCCATGATAGCGGCGTTCTGTAAAATAGGGTGTCCGGCAAATCAGGCATGATGTTTTTTATTTTGAGGAGTTGCTTCACTACCCCTTCATTTCCGTATCTTGAAGCCCACACCAGTGGTGTGCTGCCGCAGGAGTCAGCTTGGTTCACCTCCCGACTCCAGCTCTCGCTTCGTAGCAAATCGCCGGCGAAATCATTGATCCCAAGGAGCGCTGTGTAGTGAAGCGCAGTAAACCTGGTGGTATAACTCGGTTGGTAGAGCTCCGGCCATATTCCCTTCTCCCCAAAAGAGTATACGTAGTACTTAGAGGCTTTTTGATAATCAGTGAGAAATTTGAGTGCTAGGGACCGAACAGATTCAGAGGTTTGCCGCCGGGCATGGGTCACCCAGTACGATGAAGCGTATTGCCCCAATAAGGTATCTTCCGGGATGCGCTTGCTACCCTTTGAGCGTAGATAATTTAGACAAACCCCCGCAATTTTCGAGTGAGCCATATCGAACATGTCAAGGTGTTCACAGAGGTGGTTCCGCAAAGTGAAATGTCTCAGTCTGAGGGTTGATGCCTTTTTATTGAGTGTGACAAGTCCTTGAGAACAGCCCAACACTAGGTCAATCAAGCCATCTACGTTAAGCCCAAACCCGCCAGATCCAAGTTCGGTCTGTAGGGCATGACAAAGTTCCCCCGCTTTCATTGGCTTCTCAGAGTGAGATACCCATAAAAGCACTTCCGTCGCTATAGTTCTTGACTGTTCGCCCAGCCTCAGGATCTGATTCAATCCCATATTGTAAACTTCTCTCACACCCATAATTGGCCATTTTTTCCAACTTTTCCCTTCGGTTGATGATCGTGTTCTGCGCTAGAATCGCATCAATCTTAAAAGAGGGGAGAAGGAATCTAGTTACAATTGTTAGCTGTAGTCAAGTTTTCTTTTTTTTCGGACATCTCGGTTTTAATACATACATCTCTGAAGTAGCCTTTGGAACAATTTTCATAATATCCACTCTCAAATCCTCATCCATAGCATCGGGGTGCTTGTCGTGCTCTAACCTCATCCTCAGATATCTTTCGATATCCTCTTTGGGAGGTTCTATATGCCTCACTTGTACACCTCCAGTGAAACTTCTCTTCACCTCATCTTGTATATCAGGCCTACCAGTGAGATATAACCGAGTGCCAGGTAAATCTTCAATTACCTTTCCCAATGCACGAAAAAGGTTTGGTCGATACTCTGCTGGAAACTCGTCCAGCCCATCGATGCATATATATGCCCGGGGCACCGAGGAAAGTGTGCAGATAAGCATATTGACGATCTCAGGAAGTCGAGCAATGCCACCGTCCAATCTTCCTTTTGCCCGGCCGAACGCCTCATTTATTTCCCTTGGGACCCTATTCATTTTCGACATTATCTGCTTAAGCAGTGTGCCTAACAGACTTATAATAGCTTGGTCTCCGTGGGTGTAGAAGTCACAGTAAACGCCGGAGACGATCCCATATCGCTCGTCGATTCCCTCGCGCAGTGTGTCTACTAAAAGAGAGCTAATAGTGTTTTCCTAATTAGCTTTAAACATTCCTTCACTCTAGAGAGCGGGGTTTCTTTTACCTCAGGTAGGTCTTGCCAACTCTGGCACCCCCATAGCCAAACAAGACTTGATTGGCAACACCACCCTCTCCATCTCGCCATTTCACAAACTCGTCGGTTTGGAGAAACCACTGTCCTACACCATCCACTCGGTCATTACTGATATCTTCATGTCTTTCCCAAGGCACTGAAGGGGATATCCATTGAAGGATCTCAAGTCTTCGGTTGGCTATGGCTATAGAGGCCCCAAATACCCGGTCATAACGGTTGCCTGAGCAGTCAGCAGAGCTAACGTTCGAGGACAAATTAATAAGCGGCGTCCCGTGATCCATATCGAGATGCTAATATTGTCGGTTATGGTGGCGAGAGAATTGAGTTAGAGAATGATGAGAGAGCGAGCGGATGGTATCCTTCGAGGAGGCGAGAGGAAGGGGGTTTTATAGTACACGGTGGCCGGACAAGTGCAATAGAGTAGTTCTATACCATGAAAGACAGTGCTACGTCTCATAGGGGAACAGGTGAGTTAGATTTAGGAATCCCATTATCAATAGGAGCGATGGGGGGTCCGAGGCTGCCCCAGTCGATACATAGGACCCGTATTGCCTTGCATAGACGGTTTACCTCCGCTATATAGGTAAGTACCAGTGCTCCCCAAAGCCCTTCTGGAAAGGCATAAAAACTTGCGAACATAATTATCATGATAAACCAATGAGCATGATGAGTACTAATGACAAAGTAACGGAAATATTAAGTCCTAGTGCGCTCCAAGATCGCACGTTGATAACAGACTAGGTTATCACTATTAATTTTAGAACAAGGCAACTAGCGCGCAAACTAAGTTATATCATAGTTCTAATCAACGAAAAAACACACCAAAGCCTGAGGCCCATTGCACCATAACCTTGTCTGCACGCAAGTGCTGTGAAAAGCAAAACCCCCTAAACCTTTTCTACTGAGTCGACGCCTAAGGATTGATAGTGAGAACAAGTGCTGGTGTTCGCCCGATCGAGGCGGGATGCTTGGCGATTCGCTTTGGCATGGCCTAGAATATTGTGAGCGATATGATTCAAAATTGTTCCCGGGAATTGCCAGCGATTTTTCGCTATAACCAAAATGCCCACCCCATCTTCTTTCAACATTGATATCAAGAGCTAGGCGTTGGAAAAGAGCGCGGATGCCAAGCAGTATATTTATCGCGCGATTGTGCCAAGACAATCATCCCTTCCTCAACACCTCAACAGCTCCTCCGAAAGATCGTTCATAATACCGGTATGGAGAGTGTTCGGGGTAGCTGAGACACTGTCTAAAGGCTTCAAGTCTCCCAGTCAAAGCTTCTGTCAAAGTAGACAGGTCGTAAACGTTAATCTCTTGCACAATCCCTCCCTTGCTGTAGATTAATTCAACCTTGTATCACATCCTGTAATTTAAAGGGCGACGGCAATGTTAAGCTATACCTTAGCCCCCAAAACCACACCGATAATATACCTCAAGTTAGGCCAGAAATACAGCAGTGTATATGACAAAGTACAATTTTCCATTGCCCCGTCACGAACGGCATAGGGACCACCAACCAAAGCGGTGTCCCATAGACTGTAAGAGACTACCCGGTAAGGCACGGGTACAGGAGAGCGTTCCTTCTTGGCCATTGCGGTAGTACAGAGGCATCTACAAATGCGAGGTAGAGGCCTGCAGTGTATTCTGGCGACGCGAAACTCTCTAATCGTGAGAATTGGAAGCCCTCGGAGCCCGGTTAGCCTATGTTTGTCTATGGTGCCTATTTTCTCTGAGGGTAACTAGTAGTGCAATATAGTGACGTTGGAACAGACAGTACTAGCAATACAGGAAACTGGGCAACGAATTTGGTCATAATATGCCGGTGGGCCATGTGCAGGTCCAGTAGTGCGATGCTTTCCTCGTCCAACTGCCGGCAGAGGACGGTAAGTAACTAAGTGAATATTCAATTTAGTCTCCGCCGGGGTGCGCTAAAGCACAAAGCACACCTTCGGGGCCTTATACTCGAGTAGAAATGTGTTCTATCACGCTAGAGTAGAAGTTCTCTATTCGAGGGGGTCATTAAATATCGGGAACAAGCGGGCGGCAATGTAGGGACTATTCGATCGGGCGATCATGCTCTCTAGAAAAATTGCAATGTTACACGCATCAGAAACTATGATAGCCAGTTTAAAATTGCACCAATCGAACAAGTGGGGACCGGAGGTCTAGAGGGAATTTTGGTCATCGCAACGAGCCCTTATAAAACTGGGCCATTTCTGATCCTAATTTACGCCCCCCATTTGCTACTATCATATTGCTCTTGGGGTATTATACTTGGTACCCGCTCCCGGTTGGTATTGCCTCCTAGGACCTTCAGCCTCCAATCCTGGATGTGGTCTCATGGTTTGGTACTCGAGTATTTTCTTGATGACAAAAGAGCCCGACGCTCACCGGGTTTTCCATACAAAATATCTCTAAAAGCGCCTCTTTTCTACCATAATATCAGAAAAATACATGGAATTTTTGGATAGTACAGCTTGACAATGTCACGAAGACTCACATAATTGAACACTAGGTTACGGAAAGCGTGCTTGGAATCCCGAGCGCTAGGGCTCTCGGCAAGGAGCCCAAAAAACTGCCAAGACGATTGATTTGTGTGGGACTCCCACCAGTATGGCAGCCACACTGCCTAGTTTGATTCAGTACCTGCTGGCAGTTGGCATGGCAAAAAAAAAAGTGACAATTTTATATGCTAAATTCTCTATGATTCCCTTTCATTTGGCTACTTTTTGGAGAACAAAATTTGTTATCCACCCCTGTGATAGTTGGCTAAATTTGTGCATTTCCCATGCAAGTGGGAGCCAATTTCTCTCACTGCCAAGTTCGTACAATCTACCTGTGGACGACCATTCTTTCCGATTCTTAAGGACCTCTAGGGTATTCCCAGCTGTCTGGGCTCCAGACAGAAAGTGGGCCATGCAAGACAAGTTGAATACAGCAACCAGCTACCGGAAATTGGCCAGTAAACGGTAGGCCTGGTGGGGGGATACAGTACTATTTTGCGAGTACCGGCAGTGGCCCGTGTTACCAGAAATAGTAACGCCGCCGGCAGCGCACGAGCTAGCGTAGATGGACCCCGGTGGAAGTGGCCTTTTCATGAGATCATGCGGCTGAAAACTCGATCTAGTTGAATTTACGCTGATCCTATTTAAATTTCTATGGAGGCAGCGATTATGTTTTTCGATTTTTAGAGACACGTTCAACACAGTATGAGACCATAAAAACTGTAATAATCAAAAAATGTGCCATCTAGTTTATGATAGAATTCTCTACCTTGGAAAAGGGGTGAGAAACACTGCAAAAAAAAAAAAAAAAAAAAAGCTAATCATCTCGAGTAGCATACAGAGGCAAAAAAACACCAGACCTTACCCGAGGAAGCGAGTCCAACGACCTAGCACACTGTTCGATTATTACAATTAAATTTTCACGGTACCCAGCAGCCAACCAACCAGCCGACCAACTGAGCAGTTCCTGACACCGCCAGTCAATCAAAACTCTTCAAAAAATAAAAAAGAGTAAAAGAGTAAAAATAGCGAGAATTGGGGAAGCAAAAGGATAATTATGTATAGTATTGTTCCTTAACAAAATTAACAAAATTAACAGTACATCAACCAGCAGGACAAAACTTGGGTCATGACAACACCACTCCCTCCACCAACCCCACTGTCATGAAAATAAAACAAATAAAAGAAGATATATAATGTAAATACATAGTAGAATACATGGTAGAAATCAATACTTGATCTAGAGAAATATCTTTAGGAGGTGTTGAAAATGCGTGGTGGTGAGGAGGGTTCAGTTGCCATCGATGATTTGTCAAGATAACCCATCCCTGCAGCCAGTAGTTTTCCCCCAGTTATCAATTTCCTTCCACAGCCTCTAACCCCCGCAAAATCAAACCCGGACCAAAGAAAAAATTCTATCATGCCCACTCAAGCTCTTCAAATATCCCATAACCTTCTCCCTCCCCCTCCAAGCTCCCATACGGACGAGAAACTCTGCTCCAGCACGTCCTTCCAAAGCGCCCCGACGCAGATCCCTACGAGGAATAGAATCAACGCATGCAGCTTCATTAGTGAAAGCGGGTTTATGGTGTACTATGTTTTTGTCAATTTATGTAGTCCAAAGGGCCAGGGGAGGGGAGTTACGGTAACTTCCCAATCCTTAGCTTTTACAACGCGTGATCGATAGTAGTAGTGTAGCTGTGACCATGGGTATGTCATTGCGTTCCAGCCGTTTGAGGTATACCACTTTCACCGCGAGTCAGTCCCGGACGGACTTGGAGGGAAAAGAGGGAGTGGGAAGATTACAGATGTACACCCGGTATTCCAGACAGTCTTACGAAGTTCCGCTTGAATCCAATTTACATATTCCTTTTCTGACCTTTCTTTCACCTCTACCCGTGATGCATAGCCTCTAAGTACAGGCTTTAGCACCCGGAGTGCGTAATCAACCGTGCTACAATATCGGCCTCATTAGTCTAGCCCCCGTATAAGAAAAGGAAAAGAGCGCTACTTTTCAATCGCAACAATGGCAGAAGTGTGCCCGGTAACACTATTAGGCCCCAACAATATGAAAAAGTTCGGAAAGCTATGCATGGCGGTAGTATTGTATGCTCCAATCCCGCCAATCCCATCCCAATGCTGGTCCGCAGAGACTCCATTTCGACCGAGGACTTCCATTCCCTTGAAGAACTTCCCTGACGTTTGGAAACCTGTTGCTAGAACTATTACGTCTACATCGTGAATTCCGCTGCTGCCTTTGATCCCACGGGGAGTGATCTCGATAGCCTTCTCTTTGTGAACTTGCACGTTTGGTCGATTGAGGGAGGTTAAGTATCCGCCGTCCAGAATACGCCGCTAATTTAATCATAAGTAAACCCTCACCTTCGGGATTTTCGAGAGAGAAGGAGAGAGCAAAAAACACCTTGCAAGCGATCTGGTAATCCGGGAGCAAAAGCTCATGATACTTCTCCGGTGCCTTCTCATACAGATACTGAATCCCGCCTTCACGTACCCGATCCCGCTGCCCCTGCGAGTACCGGGAGAGCCCAAAAAGGCGGAAACTCCACTCCGTCGAAGCAAACACTAGCAAGCGGTGAAATCTATATGCCAACGGCACATTCTTGTACATCCACCTGTCAAAATCTGAGTACTCGATAACCGGCGGTGGCAAAATCCAATGCGGGGTTCTAATAAACTGCTTGACAACCTCGACTTCCGGAGCAATGGCAGGTACAATCTGTGTAGCTGTGCACCCGCTTCCGATAATAGCCACTTTCTTCCCCTTCAAGTCCACCGAGTGGTCCCAGCAAGCGGAATGGTATACATGTCCCTTGAAAGTCTCGAGACCGGGGATCTTTGGGTAGTTCGGCTCGACTAGTAACCCCTGTGCCGTGAACAGGATCTTGCATTCGTGGAAATACGCATCCCCTGTTTTCAAGTCTTGTAAAGATAGGCGCCAGCGTCCACGGCCTTCATCCCATTGGGCTTTTGTCACGGCTGTGGATAGACTGACTCGCTGAGGTATCCCGTATTTAGAGGCCACTCTGTCAATGTACTCCTTTATTTCGCCCTGGGCTGGTAATGAGCAGGTCCAGTCTGGGTTCGGGGCGAAGGAGAAACTATATAATGCGCTTGGAATGTCACAGGCCGCACCTTCAGGGATAATTAGTTATATTCTATATCTGATATCCGAATCGGGAAATGCCTGGGTATGTATTAGCCCACCATGTCCCCCCTATTCCGTCGTTTTTTTCGTAAATGTGAAAGTCTGTAAAGTTGTATTGAATTTGTAATTGGGATCCAAGGGATATTGCAGCCAGCCCTCCTCCCACGCATACTATCTCGTTGTACCTTAGCGGGGGGGACGACCTAGAACTCGTTTTTGACGCCATAATTGTAATATGTGTGTAGTCAGGACCTGTACCTATTATGAGTATCCAGGATAAAACAGAGTGAATGGGGTGATTCTCTAAGACAGATTTAATAGTAGTGGGGGATTGCCGCTCTTTATCTGTCTAGCTTTTCTCTAGGGATTCATACAGGTATACCAAGAATAAATTGACTAATTCATGTGCAATAAGCCCGTGGCCCCTCTCAGTACGACATGGTAGTTGCCGCAGTTGATGCTTCCCTGCCCACTTATGGAGGAGGGAGAGAGAAAGTACTCTATAGCACCATTATCGCGGTAAAACTAAACTCGTATACATTCGTAACCCTACTTGCCGTGCATTCGGTCCAAAGGGTGAGAAAAAGAGAATACATATCCCATTATAGGTATCGCAACCTACAGCTATACACCCATTTATCCTGACATCAGTCCCTAGTCCAATAAGATACCGGAAACTCCTAGCCATGTCGGAGGGGTGGCTAATAAATGGTGCAAGGGCCGAACACACGAACTCGACTGGGGGCCGGCTATGGAGTAGGTGTGATCAGAAACTTCGCTCGCTCGTCCTCTATCTTAACTAACTAAACAAAATATAAGTATATACAAAGTGTAAGGAAATCTTTATCATTCCATCGCTCCCCACACTCGTCCACTTCTCTCCATGTATAACCCAATTCGCCCGTGTACTGTACTAGTCATAAAAGAAATACATAGCCATAAACCATCTTTGTCAATCCTTTCATCTCCTTTCAACTCCAGAACAAATGAAATTATTAGATATTCTGTAATCTTTCATCGTACCTTTCCGCTTGCTTCAACTCTCACATCTTTGTCCGTCGACTATCCGCTTCGGTTAACTCTAGTAGGCCAAACGTCGCCGAGCCCGGACGAAGGCTTCATAAAAATTCCACCCCAGCGGATATAGCCCAGGTGGTTATTCGGGGGGTCAAGGGGCCGTATGACACTGCACTGTGTAACCACCTAGCATTCACATATATTGGAAAACCATCATCTAGCACGGGCCTCCTATTTACTTTTTAGAGACAAGCGCATCGGCGCCAAGATAGATACTCCGAGTGATGCTTGACAACGACATCACTGGTGCGGGATATATGCATTGTGTTTGTGTTTCCGTTCATTAGATAGAGGAACACAATGTGCCTTCCGCTGCAGTCAGACTTCCAATTTCGAACAGCGCGGTGCCTTCCCAATCCGAGCCGTCGAACATACTCCCTTATCAAGAGGCCGGCACTAACCGTACTTGTAGTACTACACCGTGCAACACACCACCCACAAGCATCGGCTATTAACAAGAAAAATCCACCACGAAAAGGAAGAAGGACTAGCGCATCCGTCCTGCACTCGAACCGATCAACCACAATCTCGCATTAGCATCGGGAACCGTGGGGGAATATATTACTCTTGCCGTCACCACAGCGCCGGGCGGGGAAGAAGGGGTGTGGAACAGTGGGTTGCTTTCAGGCGCTTATGTCAGCACTGCCTGCTCGCACTCGTACAGTACAGCGCTCCAAGAAGTTGAAAGAGTCTCTTGACATCCAATCCTGTGTTGCTCCTTGACTGCGATGTTTCTGTGCCTAAAAAATTGGGGAAGTCCCGCCGCCCAGACAGTATGGGTAGTTGTACCGTTGACGATTTGTGAAAATACTTTCCATGGCCCGCTAGAATGCCACGCGCCCGGTATCGACTATTAGCTATTGCTGGCCAATGGGGGGGAGGGGAGGGGAAGGAGGAGTGGGGGTAGGAAGAACTTCTACCGAGGGAGAATCTGTGCATCCGAGGCTTGACAGTACGGGTGAGAACAGGGACTGTATGACTGCGAGGTGGGTGGTGATTTGGTGATTGTCCCTTTTCTGGCCAGAGGTGCAGAGGGAATTCCGATGGTACCTGCAATTGGCTTGTGATGGTGGAGAGACCGGGAGAGTACAGTACGACGGATCAGAGAGTGGGGCCCGCTCAACTACATATGGCAGGGATCCAGAGAGTCGAGGAGAAAGATCCCCGCTAGGATAGTGATGCGGGGGTTCCTTACTAAGTTAAATCACGGGTATGGGGAATTAGAATCTCGCGAGCACCCATAATCCTTGTTAACATATAAACCAGTAGCCGGTTGATCAAGTTCCTGGCCGGAACGGCGGCAGTGTGCAAGTACCAGCTGCCCCTCGTCCAACAATTCCCCTGCTCCGCTCTCCACATTCTACCATCATAATATCAACAACCTCGCCAAGAGGCCAGGGTGATAAAGCGCTGTTAGTGCTCCAAGTTGTCTAGTCCGTCCGGGGAAGAGTGAGGACACAAAAGACGAGACATGTCTCGCCTTTAGGCAGGAGAAACCGCAGTTGGCTGTGGGCGACTAGGATTGGCCAAGGAGCAGGGTAAGACTGTGCACAGAGACCTCATTTCTACAAACACGTTGAGAACAGGATACCCTATCCTAACCAGGCCACCAGGGCCTTCGCAGGACCCCCTCCCCTCCCCACGTCACAACCTTATCGATACCGGTACCGTACCGGTAACCCGGGGGATACAAATATCCCAAAGAAGAAGGTACGGTCCTACACGTCCTACTCGGCAAGTAACACATCGGAGAATCAAGGCTTTGAGAACTTACCGCGAGCTACGTAAATCGATCTGCCCTGCATCGTAGGACAAACTACCTTCTACACGGTTAATAGGTCTTGTTCCGGAAAAGAATCCCTTTCGCAATGTCACGAAATTGGGTATTTGGGTACAGTGGGGCGGGTTTCTTACGGTGGTGATCGAGAAGGAAGAAGTAAAGAGGGAAGCCAGATCGGAGGCGGGTTAGTCAGGTAGAATATGGCTAGAGATGATTTTGGATTTTTCTAACTACTTTATTTCTGGGCAAACTTCCTATACAAGAAGCACCATGCGGCAGACTACTCAGGTAGGTACCCAGAGAGCGCTCCCTCTTAATATTCTCCACGGCACAGCACAAAGGGGGCATGGGCTATAAGTCAGGACAGAGGCCAGTTTAACTCACCCAAGAGAGCCGTCAACACAATAGGCCGTAATATACCCCTAAGCCATATAGGTACCCTACAACGTGTCACTTTAGACAATTGGATTAGACTGTCTGTGAGAGGTTCGGTTTGATGAAATTAGGGCAGAGAATGCTTTACCAGCGGTTAGAGAAAACCACGCCCCACCGAATGCCCCTCGTCCGGAGATTAAACTTGAACAGGAAAGCTTCCTGTGGTAAATTTTATAAATGTTACAGCTGAGGAAATCCTCGGGTGATTTCCTCATAGAAAATCAACCAATAAGCAGCTACCGAAGCGTGGGGTATCTAGGCAGCTCGTAGTTTCATTTAATCGAAGAAAACTAATTGCAGATCATGAGGTCTTCCGGAGAGGTGGGAGGTTAAGATAATAGTTCGGCAGTCATTGTTATTGCTACTATATTTCTCAAAAAAAAAAAAAAATGGGAATAGTATATTTGGTAGCGAATCCCAGAGCGCAGAGCTTTACCCTGTAGTGCCAATCTGTAATCCACTCAAGAAACACCCCTACTGTCCCGACCTTGCCGATCACACCTCCACGCAAAACTGCCGAATCCTAAACCAAGGAGCAGTCAAAAACTAAAAACTCAGGCATTTACTCCCTATACATATCCTATCACACTCAAATGCTAGGGAAATATATATGAAGCGATGAGAAGAGGGCCGGCCAGTCAGTCATTTCAACCCCAACCAGTATATTTAAATTCTGAACGGTTGGGGTCCAAGTCAATCGGAACCCCGATCCTTCCCTCAATTAGGAGCTGGAATAGAGTATCATTCACAATTACCAAGGCCTCGAGGATGGCTGGAGAACCCCACCCACTGACTGTCAAAGTAATTAAAGATATTCCTATGCACTCAACCGCATATGTTCTCTTCCGCTGTCACCAAGAGCTGAAATGCCCATGCCAAGTGTTTTACATACCACCGGCTTCCCTAGCACCGCCGTTGCTAGTGTCAGTTCACTGCACACTGCGCTATTATGCCAAGAAATTCACGGGCAGTATCCGTTTCTCTCTCCCCTCTCTCCTACGTTATAAATTTTTCTTTCCAAACCTAGGAAAAATCCTAGAATCTCCGAGGTTCTTCCCCGAGGCCGAATACTCAGACTTAGACCTCCCGCAAAGGCTTTCTCGAACCTACCCTTCAGCCTATTGGTCTCAGGAAATTGGAAAGTTAGGAGAAAAGGAGAGAGAAAAAGAGAAATGAAGCTTCGGGCTCTCCAGCGACCTCGACAAGAGGCTCGCACAATCGAGTCACCGGGGACAGTGGTTGGGAGTTTGGATAACTTTACAGTTTGGGAAAACTGGAGTGGAAAGGGGAAGGATGGGGTCGCTGGGAATAGCGATGTAGAGGAGAAATGATCATAATGGATACGGGGTTAGATCAGGCTGGCCGATAGGGCATGGTTTCGTTACGATAAAGTATATATTTGATGGAATACTATTCTGTTCCCTAGAGTATAAACTGAAGGGGGAACGCGAATACCAAGAAATGCCCTCAAACCACCAACGCATTAGCCAGGGCTCGGTGAGAGTGGTGCCCATGTCTAACAACACCCAAAAGCACGAACTAGTGACGAGCTACCTTCAGTAACCCACTGTATCTTTTCTAGACAGGTAACTCTTGAATGTGCTTTCCCGGCCAACCATCCCCAAGGCTCCGATGCTTTTCCCTCTAAGAATCAATGCGGCAGACAAACGTGATGAAAACAACGGAAAAAAGAGAGAAAGAGTAAATTCGCTGACCTTAGGGAAAGGGGGAGAGCAAGAAAGGCAGCAATAGGGCTGAAAAAGGCAATAAAAAAAGGAAAGAAAAAGCAGACCCGGCGAAGAAAGAAATTGTTCTAAACAGTTTTTGCTACCATCTGTGCCTTAGGAACTTTGGATGCGGCTTGGGATTGCTCCGCTGCGATTTTTAGACCTTGATTTTTTGCGGCTTTCTTGACCATTTTTTCGACATCGCTGGACTTTGGACTTTTCGAGAGTTCACCCTTGATGAGCCAATACAGGAGCTGTATATAGAGTCATGTTAGTGTTTAGGTAATTAAGAAGTATTTTCTGAACCACTTACAGCTCCCCCTGTTCCACACACTGCCGTGAGCAAAATCCCATATTGCCATTTTATAGTTCTAATATTCCCATCAATCCTTCTGATAGCCTAGTTAACTGTCAGTGCTAATAACCTACTAATACTTAGTACATCACTTACCTGTGCAAACTCACTGGGCTTATCTTCCAACCGGTAGACATGCTGTTTGATACTGCTATCGGTCTGTAATGTTAGCTGATATTAACACAATAGATTTGGTGAAGCTATACTGGTTCAAAATTGATTTCATCAGACCCAGCATTGGAAGGACTAGCTGCTTGATGGACGGACACAGGCTCCTTGTCTTTAGACAACAACTCTTTGTGTGGACTAAACTCCACTCTTGTCTTGGAATTATTAGGGATGCCAGGCCTGGGAGTGGTCATGGTGAGGTATCTCACAATAGGTAGCTGTCTGTTGAGAAGGAACCGGGTGGTAAATCGGAACATTTTGAAATGGGTTTCGTGCTTGGTTAACTCTGGGGCTGAGAATGATAGGTTATTCTTAGGCGGGTTGTGTATGATAGAGGTTGTGTGTGGTGGAGGGTTTTCCTTGTGGGGTTTGAGTGTGTGATGGGCCCTATCGCTGATGGTGTTGTGGTGACGCAATTCGCTTGTGTTCTGGTCCCGGGATTCTGCCACACCCGGCAAACTGTTAAGCTTATTTTCACTTACAAGCACTTAGCACCCACAGATTTCTGTGACCGAGCGAACATCCATGATGCCAAAATTAGCCGCAGACCGATCCTACCCCCAAAACGAAATATTATGCAGAGGAAGCTAACCCTAGTGTACGGTGGTATTTTAACAAAGGGAGGTCTTGGAATTAGATCATATATGTTTGTCTATTCGGCATGATATGGACGTATCCGATAAACCCCAAGGAGAGCACTCACCTTGCTGGAGTCCATGGCATCCTGCCCTGCACCCCAAAACATCACATAACAGTCTCATTGTGATACCTCTCCAGGACTAGGATTTTGTTAGATTTACAATATAGTGAAATAGCCTCCGGCGGGTTATATGGGCTTTTCTGTCGGAGTCCTCCTCTTTTCTCTCTAAGCTCGTAATAAGCCCATCGACTCAAGTCTAATACTAAGCCCATCGGGGCCAGCAATCCACAAACCCCATCGCGACTTGCGTTCATGCTAACCCAACACAGCCCGAAAGTCGTTTAAGTGCCTGGGCATTCAGGAAGAGAGAGAATGTACTAGCGCTCCAGGAACTGCCTACAGGAGTGGGGAAACCTCCTATATGAGTTTCTCCTACAGGTAATAATAATTCACAACTCGCGTGCAGTAGTGTCCTAGCCTGTCAAAGTACCTAACTTATCAAGAAACTATCCTAGATAGGCTAGCCTACCTATGGGTAATCCCAAATACCGTCCAAGCGATAAGTTCATAATTAAATTTCCTAGCCAAGTGATCCTTACGAGAGTCCTTGAACAATTAGCGTCACAACCAAGCACTCGGATCCAGATTACTGGCCAAGCCGTCCCGTGCATGGCACAAATCCATAGAAGGATCAAAAGCTTCGACTGTTGCTAGATATGTTCCAAGCCACTAATCCACTCCGTGTACAGATAAGGATACACCGATAAGAACCACCCTTTGGGGCTAAACGTGCCTCTATGGTATCCTACCGAGCCCCCAGGTCTTGATAACCTTTTTTCAGCTCGTACTACGAGAGTCACCTAGCAGAGAAAGAAGCAACATGTTTTACAATTTTAACTACTTTTTGAGCCGCGACAGTGTCCCAAGCCCTCGCTGCTTGTATTAGTGGTGCAGGACCCCGAATCTTGCCGGAGGGCCCACCTTGAGGTAGTGCCGAGGCACTAAAAAAGTGCAATTTTCGACGAAGCGGAGGATAGAAAGGAAGAGGAACGACTCAAGGAGGAGGGAAAGATAACCCATTTTGTACCTCCGGGAGAAGATTTGTAAGCTTCCAGAACCCAGCGACCCCGAACAACCCTTACCTAAAAGCCGGTCCACAGTGCACCAAGACTACTAAATACCCTACCCTGCCCGGAACCTTCTACAAGCTAGAAACTTATATTTGGAAACATGACCACCGGGGTACGGAGAACGAGTATCTACTACGAGTGTCTTGGGGAGGTTGGGTAGAGGAGGTTTATGGGGGTCCTGCTTTCCGGCTGTAGTTGGGCCCAAACAATGCACTTGACGCACCTGCTTGCGGCGAATTCACAGCTTCTTCACGAATCGGACGGAGATAGCGTGTCTCGCCAACTCCGATGCCCATGGGCTGCCGGGGGCGTGACAGCGATACTCTTATCTTTGTTTGCTTCCTCCTTTTAGTTGGTGCGCTCCCCCAGACTTAACCGTCCCGGCGTGCTCAAAGTTTGTGCCGCCGGCCACCAGAGAGAAAAATCACCGGCTTACTACCCTTTAGAGTCGCAGTCTGCTCCACTAGCATATATCAGGTCATCTTATCTCCCAGAGTGGGGATTCTCAAAGGTACTCACTCATGTTTATCGGGGAGTGCTCACCTAACTTATATATCCCATAATATGAACCGAATGCGAAACTAAGTTTCGTGCTTCCTTCCATCGAACACCTGAATAAAGTCCGCCCACAGCACCACATCATCCGAAACCCATCACTAGCTATATATCTTGCATATACTCACCCGCGTATCACCAACTAAAACTCACCATTCAACCCCCCTCAGCCCCACAGTTGACTTCAATGGTTCCATTCACCTATTCTTTCCTCCTCCTAATTCTCGCGCTCAACCTAGGCGGAGTTACCGCCGAACAAAATCCAATTCCTAAGTGGTCATACCACGGTGGCCACCACATCGCCCGCAAAATCATAGTAAAAGTCCCCTCCCCGACAGACATGCAAGAGTACTGGATCCCCGCCTACCTCAAAATCACCTTCAGGGATACGAGTATGGACAAAGTGGACATCAAGGTCATGTCATCCTGCGACGACGGGTTCGTGAGCCCAGAGGTCATTCGTGCGTTCAATATAGGACGCATAGCGGGGGAGCTGTCCTGGGACAGCAAGGAGCAGTTCGACTCCCAGGGGAACTATAAGGGCAGTTATTACACAGAGAACGTACAGAACTCCCTCGACAATATCCTGCAAACCCAGAGAGAGATGGAAATTTTCGTGAAGGAGAATAGCGTGGAGCTGAAGAACTGGTGGGATAAGAAGAGTGGGGGGCCCTTCCCGAGGAAGGTTTCCGGGGCCAGACTTGACGCAGTGAAGCCAGATGCGGTTCGCGGAGTCAAGAACTGTGCTCCCCCGAGTCGAGGGGAGCCAAACCAGCCTTACATTACACACAGGCAGACGATGTCTACCAAGATTATGGATGTGGAACATACGGTCACTGCAGAGCTCTGTAAAAGAATACCGTGTGGTGCTAAGGCGCCAGCGTCATAACAGGAGAGCAATTTCGGGCTACTTTGCACCTCCCAGGGGGCCAGCAGGATAGGAATCGGGGAAATCTTAGCCCTATTCCAATCAATGACGGAATCTTATACTTTTTTGTTCATAACTCACAACCCTTCCCTTTTCTTCTTCTATATCGCATTCCCAACGCTAAATGCACACCCGGGTGACATGCTGGTACCGCATCGTACTGTGTACAATAGTCTCTAGATAGTTACTTCTAATGAATGCGAGAATAGAAAAATCGTTCGATCGCAACTCGCAAGAGGCACAGCAGCGACAGGGTATTGATCAGGCAAGAGAGAATTATTTGGGTACCGGGATACGAGATATTCCTTACGTTTCTTTACTATCTATTATGATATATGATCGTCTACGCTCTTGGTATGAGGTTAGCTAGGTAAATGAAGGGCTTGATAGCGATTCCCTCTAATTCTCTACTTCATTCCCCGCCACATGGAGTTCTCAGAATACAACCGGGGGATTTAAACAATAGAGCTCCTTGGTTCCTGACCAATATTAGGCAGCGGATACCTTGAAATTTAGGGTTAGATCTAGGAAGTTCACTGGCGGAAAGAGCTACAGAGATCTGATTCCCGGATTCACCTCTGGGTCTAGTCCGGGATGAATTCCTATCAGAATAAACTTTTAGTGGTTTCCGATTGGGCTTAAGTACTTGTTGACTTGGTTTAGATGCGGGGTGCAGATCGGGGGATTAGGCAAGATAGTTTGACCTGCACCCGGACATCTCGAATATCCGGTTTCGAAGGGGCCCTCCAAGATCCAAAATCTAAGGGACTGATGCAGTTGCCGCCTCATCTACAT
This sequence comes from Tuber borchii, assembly GCA_003070745.1. NCBI lineage: Eukaryota > Fungi > Ascomycota > Pezizomycetes > Pezizales > Tuberaceae > Tuber > Tuber borchii. The sequence continues at coordinate 242,034 of NESQ01000106.1, forward strand.
CGCGTCCTTGCATGGCTCTTGCTTTGAGTATGCAATCATAACAGAAAATTGGGCCCAACACGCGACCTCCTCCTGTGCTATCTTGCAACAAAGCATTGGACTGACCTCGAAATGACGTTTTTTTCTGCCTTTTCATCTCAATCACACGGAACCCTACAGTATGCCTTTAGATCTACTATTGCGCAGGCTCCGTCCCGTCACCATTCCTGTTCCCGTTAGCCCCAGTATCAAGACAACGTCCCCGAGAGGGCTGCATCGGCACCAGCGAACACACATGGGTAGAGCCACCACCAACCAAACAGCCAACGGCCAGGAAACGGCTGTTTCAGCCTTAAATTTTATGGCCCCTGACCGTGCGATCAGTACCCTAATGTGCTTCCCACCTAGCCATGACGTGTATAATAAATATAGCACCCTTCTAGAAAGCTATCCCACGTTACAATACCCCTTTCTCCTCTTCCGCCTCCTTATCCCCGCCTACCACCCCGGGAACCATAAATTTAGCACAGCCCCATGATGTCAAACCACAAGGCCGCGGAGATTTCGAACTACGCAGGTACAGTGAGCTGCCGTGCGCATCCGTTGAGCTATGTGATAACGCGATGAAGTTGATGAGGTGTGATGTTTGGGTTGTTTCAGCCTTGCACAGATTCTCCTGTACCCCTTGCATGAAAGCATGAGATGGAAAAATGAGTTGATGCGCTAGCTTTTACCAGGCGAACGAATAATTCAGAATTCGGGTTGTGTGTCTCTAATTTGTATACGTGGAGGTGAGATATGACATATGGCTGCACCTTGGCGAAGCAGCACCAAGCGCTTTGCCAGCGAATGACGCGTTCTAACGAGAGATACAATTCAACCAATCAAGGGCAACGCCCCCCAGCCAGTCATTGACAAACTGCCACCAGCCACACACACAACCCCCGAGTGCGCACTCATGATCACAGTGAAATGGAGTACAGGTGTACACCGCCACACAAATTGGACAACCATGATTTTCATCTGCTTACTCTTTTTTTTTCCCGCTCGCTCCCTCGCTTCGCTTCGCCCGGCCCAAAACACCCCCTCCCTCCACACCGCTTCCGAAAAAAAAAAAAAAAAAAAATTCAGAAAAAAGATGGACACAGCTAGACTAGCAATAGCCACAACGACCACAGCGCCGCTATTCGCAACGCCCGCAACACCCACAACTCCCCGCCTCAAGCGTCGTTCTACAATCAATACTGCTACCGCGGTTAACAGCGTGCACGTTTCGCCGTACCCGACGTCCCCACGTACCTCCGAGTCCCCGTGCAAGCCCACATCTTCCTTGGCACGTAAACGAAGAAGCTCGATTATGTCCAGGGCGAGTATGTCCCCAGGAGAAAGTGGCGGGAACGGATGGATGGAGTCGGGGGTTTTTGAGAATAGGGGGGTGTAGGGGGCGCGGATATGGCGAGGGAGGGAGTCGAGGAGGGGTTTTCGAGGATTTCTCAAGCCATGGTTCGTTTCTTCTTCTCTGTCGAGGGCTATGGGCCCGGTGAGAGGAGGTAGCAGTCGAGGGGGAGATTTGTGGTTGATGAGCTGAGCTGGTTTGTTTGTTTTTTTGTTGGTTGGTTGGCAAACTGACGATGAGGAACGAGCTCCACAACAGAACCTCCTCTCACTCCAACCCACCGCAACAACAGTTCCTACAACACCTTCAAACTTTGACGCGCCGGTGCATTGGCCCTCGCCCGAGGAATTACTCAAAGAGTCTTTACGTCAATCGTTGTCTGCCCTTCACGCTCTCTCGCAGATAAAATATCTCGTTGGAAAGTCCCCCTTGCCGACGGATGAGCAGAACGGCGAAACTGGAGGTGGCGGGGTTAGCGAGGTAATGGGAGTTTATGATAGAGCAATGCATGAAATGCGTGCAGCTGCTGAGATACTTGTGCGTTTAGATCAAGATACTGCTTCTCCCACAACAGCTTACTAATCCGATCACAGGCATGGGCGGAACGGCACCTTGCAGAAGAAAAGGAGATTGTCAAAGAGCGGCTATTGAAAGGGTAGCTTTTTCCAGCTTTTTCTGTCTATATGATGAAGGGGTACGTGAGGTGGGATAATGAGCAGATGTGATCCATAAGGTATGTATTAACACCAATGATCTTTGAGCTTTGGTAAAAAGGCAGAGACTTATTTTTTAGCATGTACTTTTACGATATAGTTTTTGACCGGTGTGCTATATTAGGGCGGTAGGGTGTTCGGAGTTTATTATGATAACGACTTACGACCGATTTAATGGCAATGTTTGTTTCGTTGTTTTGTTTCTATACCTGTTTTGCTTCATTTGGTTTGTGGAATAGCTCTTTTTTTTTTAGTTTAGCATCCTCCGTCGGGAGTATTATTGGAAGGACATGATATTGAGCGAATGATACTATCTCAGAGGAACGATACAGGGGATACTTATCGCAGCAATATTTACTTTCAGCCTCCCTCGTCCCTAATCATCTCACCGGCCGGATCTGCCCTCGGACTTCTGAGACCTCATCTCACCTCGAACTCTAACTCGCTTATACAATATCGCACCGGTACGGATAAACACATTTTCGGGCGGTCGGTCCAGCCTGACTAGTAATCCAGGATACGGTACCGTGCCAGAACGTGGGAGCAGAAAGGTATGAATGACAAACCTTAGCTCTTGACATGGCCGACTTAGTTAGTTAGCAATGGCAGATGATCATCCCGCAAGCGGCCATGTGGCTCAAAATCAATTATACGACCGGAAACGTAGATATTTAGGACTGCGTGATTGCAGTCTCTTTCGACAATGTCCTCTGATTCTCGCGAACCACCCGCTGGTGTGATAAAGTCTCCCTACCTACCAGAGTCTCAATAGAAAAGCACGAACAGTAACACCCCCCAGAATATCTCCTAGAGCATTACAGGCCCCTATTTATCATCGATCCGCCCGTTCTAGAAGCAATGGTGGATTAGAGGGGCCATTCTCTCTCCAAAGCCGCCTGGCATTGTCCTCACTTTGTGGGTGAGATTCTGAATAAATGCAACTTGGCTATAAGGTATCCATGAAACACTCTGAGAATATGTACTGTACTCGAGAACAACAGGGCTTCGGGGATGTGTAGGGCATGATCTACTCTACTCCTCAATCGGTAGGGAATTGTAAAAATGCCAAGAACCATAGAGCTCGAGGATCTTGGCTAATCTATTTCCGGATAATCCACGAGCTCTCGCCCAGTTCGAGAGTATCTAGGAATCTTAGCATGGCTTAGGCCTATGAAAAGCTGGGATTACCTGGAAGGGGCAAGTTAGCATCATACAAGTACTAGTACACTTCCATCTTCAGAGTAGACTAACTCCTACAAGTAAGTTACGTATTGGGATACGGTAGTCTGCCCGGAGGTCGTGGCTCCTGATTTTGGGGGAGCTTGGCAAAAAGGCACACGATTGAGCACGAATGAGACACCGTGACTTTACTAATAGCCAGAGTTTGTCATGCGTAAGCACGCCAAACGGAAGGCTACTCCTAACAAGTTCCTCAACAGACAATATGATTGGTCTGCTGTGCTTGCTCATTCATAAAATGTCCGAACACCTTAGCACTGATTAATAGGCATCTTGGCGGAGGGCGCCCGGATATAGTATAGATTGACGAGTAACTTACAGAACTCGGCGCTGATGGTAAAGTTGGAAAACATGAAACTAGGCTGGGAACTGCACTGGAGACTTGCATGAGATTAAGAAGATAACCTTACAATACCAAACTTCGCCAATACCCCAACTTTTAGCTTAACATTGTTTACGGCTATTCCAGCGATTTGCTTGGCCATGGCTTGTTCATTGATAGCGACAAATCAAACCTTCACTTGGCCTCACCGATCGTGGGACACATACTGGCACCCTAGATTACTTTTAAGATAAGATTATCGGGCTGATAGTTTATTGATGCCTGGGCAACCTTATTATCAATATCGTGCTCGAGTACCGTAAATTCTTTTGCGATTGGCCATCTCAGGAAGAGGTGGTACAAGGGTAGAGCATGAATTCATGGTACTCATGGACCATGGCGCGGATGAGACGATAGTCGTTGGAAGGGGAGGGGGTGGAGGTGGCCTACTTCGCGGCCGTAAAATTACCTAGGGGTTGCTCGGAGCAAGAGAGTGGTAGAGGCGGAGGTTGTTTATTTCTTTGGGGGTTACGTTTTCATAAGGGTTAGAAAAAGGACTGGAAAGTGGTCAGAGGGGCTGTTTCCGAAAAGACGTCGGCGATACCAAGCTTGCGATTGGGCTAAGTAGGTTTCAGTTCTGGGTATTGTACCGCAGATGGAGGTTCTTACCTGTTGATTGGACGGGCATAGGTTGGAGCGGGTTGGGTTCAAGCCCCACGAAGCAATTCCTAGTAGGGATACCGTAGACATCCTAAAGGATACAGAAAACGGTTTAGTTATAGTCGCTAGTAGAGTGTAGCGTCAAATACAAAAAGTTTACAAAAAAAAAAAAAGAAAAAAAGAAATTCATGGTACATCCTCCGTCTCTCCTACAACCCCAGCGATTGAAATCTCACCTCCTTATGACGTGTCATATCTTTCCAGTGGGCGACTCAGGATCCTTGATTCCTATCTCACGATGGCTTCAAGTCTTCTTCTTCATTACGATGATTTAGAAATCCATCTCTTAAAGGCAAATGATGAATACTTTTATCTGATATTAACTGTTCTTCATCTAGGGGTATTCGTTTACGAACGTTTTGCGACTTTATTGTCACCTTCGAGTTCGGTTACGGGGCCTATTTTACTACGGTAATTCTGGCAGGCGTGTAGGACGCGGGTGAGGGGGTGGCTTAGCCTTGTGGCTTGAGTCGGTGGCGCAGTAGTTGTGGCGCTTGGAAGAAAGGAGAAAGTGGCTTGGTTTTGGGGAGTGGCGTGTGTGTAACCTGCTCCTAGGTATCGGGAGATTCCCAGAGGGAGATCCGGCGATACTGAAGGACAGGAGGGGAAGCGTCGAGTGGAATCTCTGTAAGAGATATAAGAAAGATGAGAGACTAATAGAGTGACCGTTCAACTTGTAGTATATTAAAGAAGAGCGTTCCTGTGAGGCTTGAGAGTTCGAATCCTTAGGGGATCTCGAGCTCTTTAAATACAAATAAAGTAAAAAACCAAATATCCTGTCCAAAGAGCGAATATCAAAATACAAAGCTACATGAGTAGCGAAACATCTAAGTCCTAAACAAGGTCATAGAAGCGACAGGATATAACTAACAAAACAAGTAATGAAATCAAACAAACAAGGGATCGCTACTGATGTACTAATCCAGTAATACATAGTAGGAAAGCATAGGGTATCCTAATTGGGTACAACATCAAAGGGTGCAAATAAGCGAGTAAAGGAAGGTACTACCCAATAGGAAACTATAACAATAAGGAAGGTACAAGGAAGGAATATGCGTTACTAGGGAATCCTAAATAGACAATATCCAACGTCAGTATAGTGAGTAGCAGAGATAATAGTAGATTCCGTTACATTCCCCCTAACAGAAATAAAACAAAAGAAAGGTACATGATTCCGTTAGGCTTCCATTTCAGTTTCTTCAAGGGAGGGGAGAGAGTAACAGGTTTCAGTCTCGGAGTAGTCAGAGTCTTGGATTGGGGCCCAAAATCCGTCAGGGTCAAGCTCTGGTGATAGAGGGAGATATTCGGGTTCCTGGACTGTCCAAGCTGACCAACATTCGTTATGAGTCCAAGGGAGGTGGAAGGGGATGGTTTCGTTATAGGTATCAAACCAGTAGGTTCTGAGAGCGGTACTGGCTCCTTCAAGGACGTCAAGGGGTTCCCATGTTGCTTCGATTTCGTCATAGCCTTTCCAGTGGATTAGGAATTGGCGTTTCCTTCGATAGATTCGATCCTTCATAACCTTTTCAACTTCCCATTCTTGTTGTCCAGATGCATCGATAGTAACTGGTTCCTTAGAGGCGGGGTCTGGAAGGCCTGGGAAGGCTTTAAGGTTTGGTCTGAGGTAGATTCGAAGATGGCTGCGATGAATCCATGGGTGGATTCCTTGCATGATGGGAGGGAGGTTGAGTTTATAGTTATCATGTTTGTCAGGGCCTTCGAGGACTGAGAAAGGTCCAAGCCAAGGTCCAACAAGTTTGTGGTTTCGTCCTATCTTGTGTACATAGGGTTCGGATCTGAGGGTGACTTCGGTCTTTCCTGGGGTAATTGGGGGTCCTTCTTTGCGTCTCTTTTGGCTAGTGGTAGTCTGGCGAGCTCTGGCCTTTTGGAGGGCGGTTCTTGCAAGCTGTTGGTTCTTCATAATCTGAGATGCAATATCATCAGCAGAAGGAACGGCAGTAGGCATGACCTTAACACTAGGGAGGAGGTTTATGATGCGTCCAAAGGTAATCTCAAAGGGTGAGAGATCAGTGCTGTCACTAGGAGCAGCATTGATGGCGGTTTGGACATGGGGAAGGTGGCGAGTCCATTTGGTGCCTTTAGGGTTAACGAAATTTCGAAGGCATTGGCGAATGGTCCTGATTCTTCGTTCAGTTTGGCCATTTGTCTGATGATGGTAAGCGGTAGCCATGTTGAGATCAATCTTTATGTTGGCCATAAACTGCATCCAGAAGCGGGAGGTAAACTTGGGGTCTCTATCAGAGACGATAGACGTAGGGAAACCATGGACAGAGAAGATTCGTTCAATAAGGAGGTTTGCAGTTTCGACTGCAGTGATGTTTTGGGATACTGGGATGAGATAGGTAAATCCAGAGAAACGATCCAACACAACCAGGATTAGATCCTTCTTGTTGTCGCTTGGAAAAGGTCCTGCAAAGTCAATTGCAATCGAAGAGAATGGTTCTCTGGGGACAGGGAGAGGGGTGACAACTCCGTCAGGGAGGGTTGTAGGTTGCTTGTTCATCTGGCAAAGGTGGCATCTGCGAATATAGTCTTTGAAATCGTTCCTCATGGTCATCCAGTAGAAGTGTCTGGAGGCGTATTTGAAACATTTCTGGGCTCCCATGTGTGCCATTTGTTCATGGGTGATTCTGATAATTTCGTTCCTAATATTCTGTCCTTCATAAGCAGCTTCATAGGGGACATATGGACAGTCTCGACTGTCATCCTCCCCTCTTTTAACAAGAAGTCCATCATATAGAATCCAACTTGGATGGTTGGTGTTCTTGCTGACGATATTAAAGAGAGGATCGGTAGCGGTAGCCTTTCGAAGACTGTAATACCACTTGCCTTTAAGGTGCTGGGTGAGCTGGAAGGCGCGAACATCAAGGGCCCTGGATGGTTCATCAGGGAAAGGGTCATTGTAGTCAACAGGAGCGTCAGGGATCGGGAGGTCATCATCCTGTGCTGCATGATTCGAGGAGGGTCCATCATGGGTAGCGATTATAGTCTGGTATATTGGATGTCCATTGTCGTTCGTGAGAGCGGGAGGGAGAGCCCATTTGTCTTCTGCTCTGCGCTTAGGGTGGTGAGGGGTGATGAAACAGGAGGCAGAGTAGAAGGGGCTAGGGGAAGGGATGTGACGGGGTCCTGAGGGATAGTAGTGGCGGTCCTTTCCATCCATGTGTGCTTCGCATTCATCCCACACACAGGCTGTCCAGTGCATAGATCGATGTCTGGTAGACGTAAGAAATCGTTCCAACTCATCTCTGGGAGGAGTGGAAGTGGAGGGGGGTGGGCTGGCAGAGTATCCTGAGCTGGCGAGGGCAATTGATTCCAATTTGGTAATGGAGTCATGAATCCTTCCAAAGCAGTTTGTGATGGCGTTGAGGCGTAGAGCTCGTTCCATATGGTTTGAAGGGCTGTGAATCCTCTGTGCAAGTCCTGCAAGCTGTGCCTGAGCTGCTTGGATGAGTACCGTGGTTTCGGAGGGGTCATGGGGCTGGCCTTCGGTGCTGGCTTTGTTACTCTGCATCGCCTCGATTCCTTGTTGCAGGGTGGATTCCATCTGATCCAGTCCTTGTTCAAAAGGACCTGGGTGGTGATCGATTTTGTCTTCCTCTGTCGAGTCTGGGATTGGGACATCTTCAGTGTTCCACATTGATATGTGTTGAGGTATAGCGAAAGGGTTGAGTGGGGTAGGAGAGATAAAAGATGGTTCGCTTTCAGGATCGAGGGTGTGTGCGAGATTAAGGTAGTGCTTGGTGCTACTGGTCATGGCAGAATAGGCTTCCTTTATAGACTTTTTCTCAGTGGGGTCCACAAGGATCATTTCAGGGCTAGCATGGCGCTCCTCATATATCCTAGAGAGGGCGTCTGCAAGGACATTGTCTTTCCCTGGTCTGTGGATAATATCGAAGTCATAAGATTGGAGGAACATTCTCCACCTTGTCTGGCGGTGTAACGGAATCTACTATTATCTCTGCTACTCACTATACTGACGTTGGATATCGTCTATTTAGGATTCCCTAGTAACGCATATTCCTTCCTTGTACCTTCCTTATTGTTATAGTTTCCTATTGGGTAGTACCTTCCTTTACTCGCTTATTTGCACCCTTTGATGTTGTACCCAATTAGGATACCCTATGCTTTCCTACTATGTATTACTGGATTAGTACATCAGTAGCGATCCCTTGTTTGTTTGATTTCATAACTTGTTTTGTTAGTTATATCCTGTCGCTTCTATGACCTTGTTTAGGACTTAGATGTTTCGCTACTCATGTAGCTTTGTATTTTGATATTCGCTCTTTGGACAGGATATTTGGTTTTACCTTATTTGTATTTAAAGAGCTCGAGATCCCCTAAGGATTCGAACTCTCAAGCCTCAAAGGAACGCTCTTCTTTAATATACTACAAGTTGAACGGTCACTCTATTAATCTCTCATCTTTCTTATATCTCTTACAGAGATTCCACTCGACGCTTCCCCTCCTGTCCTTCAGTATCGCCGGATCTCCCTCTGGGAATCTCGCGATACCTAGGAGCAGGTTACATTTTTTGACCTAGACTTAAGTACACCCTTTGATCTCGGCATAGGACTGATCACCCTTCGCCTCCCTTGACCCTGCAGTACCGGTACACCTCCTTGTTCCTTGAAAGGCCTAGAGCAGACTCCTGGTGAGAACTGCTCACCCCAAATAGCAACCATTTCGCTTCCAAGAGACCCCAAAGGACGCTTCACCAAAGCTCCTGCAGCGCCATCAGGATCCTCAGCTAAGCCAAAGCCTGCCGCTCCAGCAAAGAAAACAGCTCCACCGCCTGCACCAGAACCTGACCCACACCAAAGCCAAGACCAAGAATCGTCAGAAGAAGAATCAAGCAGCGAAGACGACGCCCCAGAACACAACCCAGAAGACAGCGAAAACCAAGAAGACCAAGAGGACCAGGAACCTGACGAAACCCCTGACCAAGAACAACTACATCAGGAAGGAACACCCAAGCCTGACCCAGACCAAGATCCTGACCCAGACCAAGATCCTGACCCAGCAAAACAAGCGCCACCTAGCCAGCCATCTACAAGACCATCAAGCCCTGACCAAGAGCCGCCTCCACCCCCAAGTCCTCCACCACCACCAAGCCCCAGACCCGCCGCTATGTCTCTCCAACCAGAAGGCAGTAGCCGCCCCAAATGGCCAGCACCATTCTTCTATACAGGAGAAGGAAAAGACCGAGACCCATTGAGAATTAATTCATGGTTCAATACAGTCCGCCGCTACATATCCAGCTATGGAATCCAAGACACAGACCATGAAGCCTTGCAGTACTATGGAGCCTACTGCAGAGATAAGGCCCTCGAAAAATTCACCCAGTATGACAACAACCAAGGAACGAAAACTGTTGAAGGACTCAAGAGGAAATTTGAAGGATACTTCCTACCTTCTACATCCACTGATACAATGTATGAACAATGGCTTGCAGTCAAGCAGACTACTAATGGAAAAACGGCACAGATAACGGACACAGTCATCTCCCTTGAAACTCTCAGAGACAGCTTACCTCCAGGAACGATTTCAGACTACTCAGCAAAGCAAAGACTCCTAGACGCCATGGACATCAAACTCAAGCGAGATGTCAAACCCCATATCACCTCAGATACCTCTTTCGACCAGCTAGTTGAAATCGCTGAGAAAAGAGACTCTATCGCTCACTCTACAGGACTCTATGGTAACAGAAATCAGCACAGCAACGCTATATCCAATGCAGTCTCCCAACCCAAGGCTAAAGAACCCAGAAACAACGCCCAAGGACCTTCCCAACGCTTCTCAAACAACACCTCCCAGCACACGAAGCTATCCCCTCAGGAAAAGGATAGAAGAAAGCGAGAAGACCGATGCTACTATTGTGGAAAACTAGGACACTACTCAAACGATTGCTATGAGAAGAAAGGAAATCAGCACAACAATCGAGGATATAACCAGAGAGGAAATGTAAGAAGAGGAGGAACAGAGAGAAGAGGAAAACCCCGCCGTCCTACCATACTCAAGAGGAAGAACAGGACACCCTTACAGTCACAAATACTTCCAACCATGTAGGCCCATCTGGAACCGCCAACAGAGCCCTTGAAGCATACATTACAGTTAATGGCCACAAAGCAAAGGCCTTATTCGATACAGGAACCATGGGGGATAACCTAATCTCTGGAAAATTCGTCTCCACCTTCCAAATCCCTACCAAAGACCTCGATACCCCTATCAGTTTGAAAATGGCAGTTAAAGGATCTCGCTCAACCATCAATTACAAGGCCCAACCCTTGATCCAAGTAGAAAACGAAAAGGGCGACATCACCGATGCCTTAGTCTGCTCACTAGACAACTATGACATCTTTTTAGGAATGCCATACCTGACGGCCCATAATGCAGTAATCGATTGCGGAAATGCTATTATCACCTTCCCTGACAAGGGAGTCACCCTCACCTGCAAGAAAGCGAACAATGCCAGATTCTCTGCTATGGCAAATACCGATACCCCTGACTTCATTTCCGAATTTCCTGAAGTGTTCCCATCCAAGAAGATCACTGAACTACCGCCCCTTCGAGATATTAACCACCACATCAATCTAATTGATTCCACTTCGGCACCTAGCCCGAAAATGTTCACTGTCCCTGACAAAATCCTACCAGCATACAGAGAAATTATCGAGGACTGGAAGAATAAAAAAATAATCTACCCATGCGAAGCCAACAACCCAGTCAACATGTTCCCAAAGCTCAAACCCAATGGCGAAATCAGACTCCTAGCAGACCTGATCCCCAGGAACGATATCACTATCAAGAACGATAGCACTATTCCAAATCAATCTATGATTCTCAGAACTGTTGCCAGAGCGAAATACAGATCTACCATTGACCTATCCAACTGGTATTTCCAAATTCGAGTAACCCCTAAAGATGAAACCCTCAACACAATCAAGACACCCTTCGGAACCTTTGCATGCAAGGTAATGCTGCAAGGAGACTGCAATGCACCATCTACAGCTATGCGAGTTATCGAATATGTCCTTGATGGACTAATTGGAAAAACAGTTTGGGCATACCTAGACGATATCACAATTTTCTCAGACACTTTTGAAGCTCATATCCGTGATATCCGCCAGGTTTGTAAGAGACTACAGGACCATAACATCAGAGCTTCCCCATCCAAGTGCAGATTTTTCGCCGATAAACTACCCCTTTTAGGACATGTTATA